>JADRCD010213183.1:0-15066 GCA_019843815.1 Montemys delectorum
CGTTCTCTCCTTTCCTACATCTGGTTGGCCTGGTATAATCTATCTGGAACACTGGCAGCAAGGGTCCTCACTTCCAGCAATGAGTTACAGGGCAAGTGCCTCTTGGTGATGATGGTAGGATCACACGATCATTCCAAGCATCCATCCTGTGGTCCTAGGCTTTATTAGATCCAAAAAGGATGTCTAAGTTCTTATTCATTGAGGACACACTAAAATGTTAGTTTATTTGACTTTAGATGTATTTAATCTGTCTGCTTTCTCTTTGTGTTTTTATTTCGTTCCCCCAAATCAAATGAGTGATTTTATGGTTGAGCTAGTTCGAATGAAATGTGGAGTTTATTTTATCCCTACTCATTAGTATCCCCACTCGAGTTACTGAGTAACTAGAATCCCCTTCCGAGTTTGTTTAATTCTGTCAAAAAGCTTTGGAAGCATCAATAAATCTCTTGTGGATTTTATTCTTCCTTCTAGATAAAATATCTATACTATAGCTTGCCTTTTCGTTCTTTTGATGGATATTGTAAAATATAAATGGTGTGTGTGTGTGTGTGTGTGTGTGTGTGTATGTGTGTGTGTGTGCACCCGTGCGCGCACACATTCATTCACCTGTGTACCAGTAACTGGACTGGGGGCAGGTGCACATTTGCCCATGTGTGTAGAAACAAGAACTTGACAGTTAATATCACCCTCAGTTGCCATACTATAAAAACATCATATCAAAAAAAAATAATATATTATGATAATTTTTGTAATCACATGCTTTTATTCTTTGAAAATTTCATACATTTTTACAATGAAATATGACAATATATACCCCACTTCTCCCCAACATACTGTCATCATTCAAACTTTACATCTTCTTCCTTCTCTTCTTTATCCTTTCTTCTCTTCCTCCTTTTCTTCTCCTGACAACCTACCAAGTCCAGCCAGTGTTTTCTGTATGTGACCAGTGGCAGAGCCATCATCCACACATTTGGGAGTATCCACACACTCAGAAATGAATGATTCTATTTCCTCAGCCACAAACCAATGCAATAGCTCCTCAATAAGGGTTGGGGTCATAAGGTTACATGAGAATTTTGACTGGCTCGATCTTGTACAGGTCTTGTTCCGGAAACCACAGTTGCTGTGTGTTAATGATGGCAATAGCCATACCCTATCTAGAATTCACCCTCACAGTGCTCCTCCAAATGTGCAGCTTTCTTCCTCATTCTGCCTCTGTTCCCACTTTTTTTTTTTTTTTTGAGACACGACCTTAATGAATATGAATCTCCTCATTTGGCTAGGATGGTTGGCCAATAGGTTATAAAGAATCATCTGTCTCATTATAGCACCCCCAAATAGTCCTGGGGTAACAGACGTATATTCAGCTTTTGTGTGGATGTGGAGGATCTAAGCTCAAATCCTCACACTTGTGCAGACACTTAACCCTGCATTAACCCTGCCTTCCTCCCACACCAAGTTCTTTAATCTTGCAGATTGTTTTTATCGATTTATTTTTCATGTTTCATATTTTATAAGTCTAAATTAAGAATATTTTCCTGACTCTAAGTTCATCAAAACTGTCCAAGAGAATCCTCTGCATAGGAGCCAGGGAGATGGTTCAGTGACTAAGAGCACAATCTGCTCTTCCAGAGCATCTGAGTTCAGTTTCCAGCATCCACACTGGGTGGTTCACAACGGCCCCCTGAAACTCCAGCTCTAGGGTGATCTGATGCTCTCTAATTGCCTCCAAGCACATTTGTACTTTTCTGTTTGTGTGTGTGTGTGTGGGGGGGTGTGTGTGTGTACCAATGGAAGTCATGGTCCATGTTTCAAGAATATATTCTTCCCTTCTAGCATGTGAATGCCTGAGACTGAACTCAGGTCATCAGGCTTGGCAGCAAGCACATTTACTTACTGAATGAATCATCTCCATCAGTGTCTTTATATTTCTGTCCCTCCTGTATTCAACTGGAAAAGACTTACAAAGTGATATCAAATATAGATAACCACAGCACGTCTATAGATGTAGATATCAAAACAATACCCTGAATTTCTCTACACATCACATTTGAGCAAATTTGATATTCTCAAATGTTCTTAAAGGAAATTATAATCAAAAAGAAATTGTCTTTTTTTTTTTTTTTTTTTGACTGTGTGTATGTTTCAGGGAACGGCAGTTCCTGGGTTCTGTGTACTCAGATCTTCTAAGAATATTACATGAGGCAAAATACGAAGCAATTGTGCTCTCTACCCCATTAGGAGTTAGTTCTCTTGCTATTTCCTTGCCGATTATATTTGCCAGTAATACTACAGGCAAGGTTTAAAAAAATTATCTTGAGCAAATAGCACAGTGTGTGGTGTAGAGCATTTACTCTGTGTAATCAAAAATATATATTAAGTGCTAAATAAACACTTGTTGATTTGGCTTGGCCTGGCTATGTTTGCTATCAGCTCGTAGCAAAAATTCTGGGCAAAATTGTATTGCCTTGAGCCAAAGGCTTCAGAAAGGCTTACAGATTAAGACCACATACTGTGAGATCTTTCTGTTGCAAAGTTATAACAGAAAAGTGTACAAGAAAGTGAAAGTCCACAGCATTTCAGAATTAGTGCTATAAAAGGAGGCCTATCACCTAAGTGGTGTTTGTTTGTTTGTTTGTTTTTAGGTGTGGTTCTTAAGCAGCTTTAAGTTTGTAAAGAAACTGGAAAGTTATAAGCAAGCGCATCTGCCTGGAAGGTTCCCTCTGCAGGGTGAAAAGGGAAACATTCTTCAGTTTCACATCCAAACACCTAGCTCTGCTCTAAATTAAGACAGAGGACAGTTTTAAACTGGGTGTGGTGGCCTCTATCTGAAATCCCTTTGAAGCACTTTGTGAGGCTTAAGAAGAAGGATTGGTCAGAAGTTCAAGGTCACACTCAGTTACATAATGAATTAGAGGCCAGCCTGGGCTACATGACACCTCCTTGTTTTAAATATTAAACATCCTTAGATATAATGAAGATACATCAGCAACACAGAGAGTAAAGGAAGATCCTTACATTTACAAGCTTTAGAGGGGAAGAACTCTTGAGCTAAGAAGGTATGGGTCTCTGAATTTAGATTAATGAGAAATACAAGGTAAAGTCAGAGAACTAAGACTATTGTCCCACCTTAACTTGGACTTGACAAACACTAGTCTAGCAGCTTAAGAAAGGTGCTAGATAGGATGAATACAAGGCACAGCTGACCTCAACCTCCAGAGGCAGGCCTTTTGATCATATGAGACAGTGTCACAAAGGAAAAGAAGAAAAACAGAATAAAAGAGGAGAGAGAGAAGAAAGACAGAGAGAAGAGAGAAAAAAAGAAGAGAGGGAAGAAAGGAGGGAGGGAGGGAGGGAAGGAGGGAGGGAGGGAAATAAACTTTAGAGTTGAGGAACCACAAAATCGAAGTCTTTGGCCTTGAGGAGTCCAGAAGTAGAGTTGGGATCCCACTGACTTCTTCTTGTAATTTGTCCATGGAAGGATGTCAGCTAGACTTTTACAGAAGGCATTACATGCGTGCCAGAGGGCACCATTGTAGCTGGGGAGACTATCTGTACCCAAATGTAACAGACGGAAAGCCCCAGGGAGCAACCTCAACCTAGGTGCCTGGACTTCTGCAGTCAGAGTAAAGTAGTGTTACCCTCTAAAGAGCATTTTCACATCCCAGTGTCCCATGCAAGATTTTTCTGGGCTTACCTCCTGGCTAAATCATTTTCTTAAACTGCTCTCTAATCCCAGAACCAGTTGCATCTGGCTAAGGGACATCAGGATCCACCTCTATCCTTTCCCTTTAAGAAGATAACAGCTTTGTTTCAAAGAACGGAGGGCCTCATGCACTCAGCAGGACAGCCATGGTCATGGAGAACTTGAGGCAATTATCCGCATCAGGCAAGTCAAGACCACTGAAGTCAACTGAAGTCTTAGCTCACTGGAGCACATGGGTGGGTGCTTTTCTCTTTCTTTTTCTTTTCTTGGCTTATTTGCATAATTGCCTTGGTTCTCAGCTTCCTGCACGTAGACCTGGCAGAGAACAATTAACTGTCTAACAGGAGGGGATCTATCTCAGTGGCTACTGGCCAAGCAGAGACAAGTCAATGTCAGAGAAAACTATCTAGGGAGGCTCTCTCAGGGTGAGAATTTTCTCTTTCAATTATAGCCACCTAAAAACCATTATAAAAATTACTTTTTATGAAACCAAGCCATGGAAATTAAGCTTGAGAGGAAATGGTTGAAAACTTAACCTTGGAACCCCCCCACCATGTCCCCCAGTAGAGGATTTACAGGTAGGACAGACCCCATGACAATCTTGCTTTCCATGTTCTGTTGATTTCCATGAATGAATAACATAACTTTAGGAAGAAAATTATATTTAAGTTCTGTGTTCGCTCCTGTGTTAAGGGGGGGGGGTGGGTCATAGTACTAAACAACACTTGCTCATGTCTTGGGTTTTTATTCAAGTGAGAATATTAGAGGAGGGAGTTCCAGAGAATTACTGCATACAATTTCACAACAGTCTCCTAACTCTGTACAGAGAAGTCGGCTTACCTCGACTCAGGGATACAACAAGCAGAAAGGGCAACAAAAGCACTGACGAAAGCAAAAAGCCATCTTCTGGCTTCTTGCTTAAATTCTTCCCTTTTAAGCGTATCTGACTGGATTTATCAGAGACGATAGACAGACAGAGCTTTCCTCATCCAGCCCCACCCTCCACTTAAATGTTTCTAATATCAATCAATAAGAGAGTGATAAGTGCGATTTAATTAAAATAGCCTTAACATCATCTCCAATACAATGTCCTAGTCAGATAAAAAGAAAAAATTGAAAGAAGTAAAATTGCTTAAAGAAAAGCAATGCTTTCAGATGGTAAATATAGGTGTGTGTAGATATAAAACATATTCATACATGCATGTATGTATACAGATATTAATAAATAGATGGACGGAAAGATGACAGATAGACAGACAGACAGATAGACAGATACATACATACATAGGCAGACACATAATGTAGATGATAAATGATAGGTGATAGGTATATATATATATAGATAGATAGATAGATAGATAGATAGATATGGTGATAGATAGATAGATAGATAGATAGACAGACAGACAGACAGACAGACAGATAGGTGACAGTTACATTAAGCAGAACCCAGACAATGAACAGAGCCTTCCTGCCATATGTGCCATAACATTTGCTCAGACTGACAAGCCTCAGTTGAAGGCTTAGTTTACAAGAAACCAGGGAAGTTTGTCTCCCTGAGTTAAGGGATGCTGCATACCCTCATACCCTGGGTCTTTCTTCTTGATATTTGCTTCCTTTGCTGTGTAGTGTTGGGGCTTCCTGTGTGCTCCCTACAGCTCCCGCTGTTCCAGCTGTTCCATTGGGATTCACACTTCATGTCTTGGCTTAAGCAGTTTCCTGGTGGGAGTTGCTCTTTGTGTCTTGCTCTTTTCCTACTTAAAACTTTGCCTTGCTTTGCATCCTCAGTGATAGCTCTGTCTCTCTCAGCTCCCAGCTTAGCCCCACCTTCTGCCCAGGTGGACTTTAACACACTCTGAGTAGAAGCAAGCTCATTACCCACAGAGGTAATTTGCCTCTCCAAATTGGTCACACTTGCTCAAATTGGTCCCCCCCGTCCAATTTGGCCTTGGAATGGTGTCTTCTAATGTATCCCAAGGCCAGCTTCTATTTTCACACCTGGCTGCTTGAAGGCCCACCCTCACCTGGGCTTCTTTGACATTGCTTTTTCTCCCACATCCCAGTATGTCCAACATGCACCCTGGAGACCTTCAAACCCTGAGACTCAGGAAATCTGGATCCCTTGACTTGACTATCAACCCACCAGTTTACACAAAACACATCTGGCAGCTTTTAATTCTGTAGAACAGGGATACTTTGTAGATACTTTGTAGCTGTGGGACTTTTTTATTAGTTTTCCAACATCCTAATAAGGTCTAAGCTAAGAGGAACTTGTAGGATCCTCCCGTTGTTGCCAAAGTTTAGTACTTTGTGGTTAAAGGACTGACATGCAGCAGGCTGCCCTCAACTTCTCTCTTCTCCTTGCATGTGATTTCCTCCACTTTCAGAACCAGAAATAACCAGCTCATCAGTCCTTTCTTATGAGTTACATCAGTCTCACTCCCCTCTCTGCAGACAACTGGAGAAAATTCCTAATTTCCCCATCTTTCTATCCAATCATCAGGGGCCTTCATTGTATCTATGTGCTAGTTTAGTTGGATGTTTGTTGTTGTTTTTGTTTGGGTTGGGTTTTCTGGTTATTGTTGACTTGACACAATCTAGGGTCATCTGGGAAGAGGAAATGAACATGAATTGAGAAAATTCTTCCATTAGATTGGTCTATAGGCAAGTCTGGAGAATTTTCCTGATGAGTGATGTAGGAGAGGCTAGCCCACTGGGGACAGTTGTTACCCCAGACTGTGGTTCTGGGTTGTGTTTTTAAAAAAGCAGGCTGAGCAAGCCATGAGGAGAAAGCCAATGAGCAGCAGTCTTCCATATACATTGCTTTAGCTCCTGCTCCTGCCTTGATTTCTTTCCATGATGAACTTTAACTTATAAGATAAAATAAAACCCCTTTTTCTCAAGCTGTCTTTGGTCATGACCATAATTAAAGCAATAAAAAGTAGATTAAGATAGTCTTCAAGATCTCTTCTTTTGTAGAACACAACCATATGTGTGTCATTTTCACATTCATATTCTTTGGAGTTAATGTAGGAGTTTTTTTTAATTAAATTTAATTTTTCACTTATTTGCTTTGTATCCCACTCACTGGCCCCCCTCCCAATCAACCCCTCACCACAATCCTTTCCCCATGCCCTTTGCTTTCTCCTTTGAGTAGGTGGGGCCCCTTGGGTATCCCACCCCCACTCTGGCATTTCAAGTCTCAAGCAAGAATTCTTTCTTTAACTCTTTTTATTTATTTATTTACTTTATATCCCACTCAATCACCCTCCTCACAATCCTTTTCCTATTGCTCCCTCCCTTCTCTTCTGAGTGATTGGGGCCTCTTGGGTTTTCCATTGCTCTGGCCCTTCTGGCTTGAGAGCAGGAGTTCTTGAGACTGGGCGGACACATGCCTAGCATACTTACCTTGGGCTTTGGCACATAACACTGAGACCTCTAGCTATGTCCTCTTGTATCTGTGACTGGCATTTGACCATTGGTTTCATGCTCAGCCAGTGCTGGTGAGGCAGCATCTGCCTTCACATCCCCCTTTGGTACTCACTGTTGTATCCAGATATCTGAATTGGAAGGGATGCAGTAGTCAAGCTGGTAATTGACCTGCAGGCCATTTCTTCTTTACAGTGTTCATCGAATGTTACCTGTGACTCTCCAAACCCAAAATATTGCCTTACCTTCTAGGACAAGAGAGACATTTACCCTGTCAATGGATCTCTTGAGTGTCTTGGGCCCTCTCGGAAATCCACTCCTATGGGAACCCCCAACACTGCCTTGACTATTCCTTTAGGTCTGTCTTATGTTCAAAGTCAGACCAGTTCAATGTCAGTTTCAACAATGGTTCAGAAAAATTAAGCATAATCCCTTTGTGTCAGCTAAGGTAAGGGCAGAAATACCAGAGAAAAACAAGTCAAGCTTCTTCCCCGAGCTGGAAGACACTTGGGCTCTGCATGTTTAGGCCCTTGTTGAAAATTTTCACAGTGGCCAAGAAGAAAGCTGGATTACAACTTCTGGGAGTAAAGTGTTTGGTTCTACTATAAAATCTAGTCAAAAGGTAAGAATTACAGAGATGACACCTGTTATATCAAGCAGAGAAAGGGAAATGTTAACGAATTGAGTCAGGTGTTGGGGTGTGCACCTTTAGTTCCAGCTCCCAGGAGGGAGAGGCAGATGGATCACAGTAAGAATAGTACCAACGTGGTCTACATAGTGAGTTCCAGACCAGCTAGGGCTACACAGTAAGACCCCCACACACACATTCATGAAATGACAAGAAAAAAGTTGAATCCAGGCACTACTCTAAGGTCAAATGCACTGGGGACAGAAAAGATGAAAGAAAGTTTAACATGGCTGCTTTCATACTTTGAGTCCATCATGGAGAGACATCAGAATGACACAAGATGTAAACATTTTAGGCTTAGTGGGCCAAACATGTCTTCAGTACACCTACCTGCTCAGCCTTTGGAGCACCAAGCAGCCATGAGGGACATGTGAATGATGGCATGTCAAGGTTCTCATAAAACATTATGTTTTTATAAAGTGAGCAAGGGTCAAGGTTTGGCTTTCAGGATATTGACTGCCAATAGTCTGTCAATCCCCAGTAATAAGAGCGACAACATTGGCAAATTCAGGGACCCTTCAATCATCTCTTTATCTGTGGTTATTTTCATTGGACAAAACAAAGATGTCACTTGGTAACCATTTGCTACTGTTTAGAAAGGAGCTGGAAACAGTGAAGATTCTCAGCCAAACTACATCCAATAGAAGGAGGTAATAAAATAAATACAAAAAAAAAAAATGTGGCCTAGGAAAGAAGGCTCAGCTGGTAGATGATTTTCTTTGCACACATGAAAGCTAGGGTTCCAATCCTCAGCACACACATGTGGAGTGGCCAGACTCCACAGCACATGTCTATAACCACAGCACTAAGGGCAAGGATAGAGATCTATGCTAAAGCTTGATGGCTAGCCAGTCTGTGTTCTGAATTCAAAGAGAGATCCTGTGTCAAGAGATAAGAAGAAGGGCCATAAAGGAAAGGCATTTAGTGCCCACTTCTGGTCCCCATACACATGTGCACATACTCATAGAAAGAGATACATTAAACACCCACACAAATAAATAGAATAAGTAATGCAAAGAGTAAATAAATAGAATGTAATGCTATCCTTCCAGAAGAGTAGGACACTGGTTAGTGTATTTAAAATACTTCAGACCCAATAGCAACTATATTTTGGAATAAAAGAATAGAAAGAAGAGAAGTGAACTGAAAAAGAGAGGAATTAAAAAGAACATAAAACAAGGGTGGAGTGCTGTAAAAAAAATGAGATGAGGGTAGAAGGAAGAAGTGGGGGATCAAACAATGCGTTTCCACCTACAGGCAAATGGCTTTCTCTGCCCCTGGTTGCACACCAGAGCTTTGGGTGTCCTGAAAAGGAAAAACCTTTAATGAGGTGCCGAAAACCCTCTTTGGCATTAATTAACAAGATCACTAGGCTGTCGTAATTGCAGAGAGAAAGCTTAATCATCAAGAGATATCTCCTAACAGGAATGCAGGTCATTACAAAATATTATTTAAAGTCGCATTTACATATAAAAAAGGATCAAATGCATGTGGTCCCACTGGTACCCTAGCTCCCTCCTCTCCCCTTCTAATTGATGCACACGCATTAGGCAGAGCTCTGAGTGAGCTAAGGGGCTTTCAAATATTCCCAGAGATCTTCCCACAGGAACTTGGTAGAAGCAGGGGTGTGAGAAATAAAGGAAATTCTTGAAGGCACAATCTCAGGGCTGACACTCATATCTTATCCCCACCTGATTAATGGCCACTTATACTATTAAATGCCTGACTCCCTTGCTTAGCTGGGGTCTCCAGGAGATCAGTAACCTTGTATTTTCCTCTCCTCTTTTAAGTCTTCAGCACCCAGCCTGCACTTGGAATACTCAATAGATGCTTCAGGGCTCAGCTGAATGATTACCCACTTGGAGAAGCTGTGTCAGCTGCCCCAGCCTAGGAGAAACTTTTGCCCTCTGAGACACTGCAGCATCTCATATTACTTCATCTGGTGGTACTCGGAGAAGAGATAATAGTAAATGGAACAAGGACCCAGGCTTCTCCCTAAGTTCATTAGCTCCCTCATCATCCCCAGTAACCCTGTCCTTAGCATGGACCTGTGAGTGGATTAATCCTGAATGGAATTCAGTGCTTAATAAGCAAACTTTGGGTCTGTTGCCAGTGCATGATAAGTTGTAGTCTAAAAAGACAGGTGTGAGAAAGGAAGATAGGGTCCAGGGCATTAACTGGATCTCTAATGTAAAAGGAGTTCCTGCAAACCTGTGCCTGACATGTGCCTTAGTCCAGAGACATTCTTCTAGTTATAAAGAGACACTGCATCAAAATGGAGTGGTATCAGGGTGCAGGTTAATTCAGAAGCCATTAATAGATGATAGATTTATGGATACAGATAGATGACAGATGATAGATAGGTAGATAGATAGATAAATAGATAGATAGATAGATAGATAGATAGATAATTGATGATAGATAATAGATAGGTGATAGATAATAGATAATTAATGGATTATAGATAGATAGATGATAGATAAAAAATAGATGATAGATAAATAATAGGTGATAGATAGATAGATAGATAGATAGA
This sequence comes from Montemys delectorum, assembly GCA_019843815.1. Taxonomy (NCBI): domain Eukaryota; kingdom Metazoa; phylum Chordata; class Mammalia; order Rodentia; family Muridae; genus Montemys; species Montemys delectorum. The sequence continues at coordinate 10,363 of JADRCD010213183.1, forward strand.
TAGATAGATAGATAGATAGATTAGAGATAGGTAGATAGATAGATGATAGAAGACAGCTGATAGGTGTGTAAACACCAAGATTGAACAAGTAAATAAATGGATGCAGGTAATGGAGGCTAGGCTTCATACTATTATGATGGAAGGTGATAAGATAGACAGAAGGAAAGGTTAGAATGATGCATGAGATTATGAGATGTTGGAAGCATTGATATGGACCCATGCATAGATATACTAGATATAGATAGACACAGGTATACATAGATATATTTATATATTAAATAACATAAAATATATAGTAATAATATAAGCACTTATATTTATTATATTATTATATAATGTAGGTATTATATGATAATTATAATATTAAATAATATATACATAATTTATATATATATTAAATGTGAAGTATCACTGTTGATAGAACTTAGATATGACCATAAAAAAATAAGGAAATCACAGTAGTTATAGAGATTCATTAACTATCTTAAATGTATCACAGTAGTGGTGATGGTTAATACTGTCAACCTGACAGGCTCTAGAATCAGCAAGGAGACACACCTGAAAGTACCTGTGAATAGGTTTCTATGTTGGGTTAACAGATGCAAGAAGACTCATCCTAATGGTACATAACACCCACCTACGGACCAGGTGCCAGACTGAATTAAAAAGGAAAAAGTGAGTTACACACCATAATTATTTATCCCCCCCCCTCTCCTTGAGTGGGAACACAGTGTGAGCAGCTGCTTCTTGCTCCTACCATCAAGCTCACCCACCATGATGGACTACACCCTTGAACCATGAGTTCAGATCCTTCCTTGAGCTGCTTTTGTCAGGTATGTTATCAAAGCACTGAGATAAGTAACTCGCAGAGCAACATACAGTGTTAAAGAGAGAGGGTTGAGTGTAAGACACAGAAGGCTGTATACTATCTTTGCAAATTTCCTATATATTTAAAAGGGCTCTACGGTAAAACATTTAATAGAACAAATACAACTATAAAAATAGGGGAAATGGCCCACAAACACCATGGATTGGTCTATCCACACTGAGAATACAAAGAGGACATTCAAAACTATTACAAGCAGATGGACTCATCTCAAGCCTGCCTCACATCTTCAGCTCTGTGCTGCCTTTGACAGGGTCCTGGGTGTGCTACGAGCATGCCCCTCCCTAATATCTGTTGGAGTTTTTTTCTGCACCACTGGTACTGGCATTAGGATTATGGTCATTGTTACCTGACACTGTCTGATCTGTAGCCATTATCTGGCAAAAGGGGAACAGACATTTTTAAACCCAGACGTGCTAAGAATGAACTGGGTAGATTTAAGATAGCTTGATTCTGCATTCAACTCAGAAATTCCAGATCAGTGTGTCTGAATATGTTCATGTGTTCACAGAATTCTTGGGATGGGGTTGTTCATACATTCTCACCAACCCCAGCTGTGACCTACAGGGCTAGCTGTGGTGTTTTTTTTCCCTGTAGAATCCTTTATTTTAGCATCTCTTCCTGCATTTAGTTCCGTGATGCTCCTGGGTACCATATTTGATAGATAGTTGACAGTCAGCATTCAATTTATTTTAAGAAATGAATGCATGTATGAACAGTCACAATCACCACTTGTGTGTGTGTGTGTGTACATGTGTGTGTGTACATGTGTGTGTGTACATGTGTGTGTGTTTGTGTGGGTGTGTGGTGTGTATGTTTGTATGTGTGTGATATGTACATATGTTTGTATATATGTGTGCATGAATGTGCATGCCTGTTGGTTGTATTCCTCAACCTCTCTTCACTTTGATTTTGAAACAATGTCTCTCCTTAAACCTGGAGCTCACCAATTTGGCAAGGATCCTAGAAATCATCCTGTCTCCATCAGGCATTACACATCATACTCTTAGGATTACTTTTAGCAATGGTTCCTGGGTATCTAATCATGTCCTCATCATTGCGTAACAAGCCCTTGACCAACTGAGTCATCTCCTTTGCTCCTTATCCCACCACCATTAAATACTTTGGCAGTGGGTATCATAGCCAGAAACTCACCGTTGTTAAGACTCACAGACATCAGGAGATTAGATGAACACATAGAGATTGTTCATAGCCAGGGCCATTCAGTGTATAGGCTGTGCCTGGGATTTAATACAATGGGAATGTTTTTCCCCTCTAGAATTGTTGTTCAGAAGCAAAGATCACTTTCTCTGGATTTGTGTCCTTGCCTTTTTTTTTTCCTGGGTGTTTTCTGTCTCATAGGCTGAATTAGATGGGCCTGTCTTCCAAATCAGCAACTTGGTAATTAGTTTAGTTGCTGTTGCAGAGCAGAAACGGGAGCCCCCCCCCTCTCCCACAAGCAGAGAGAATCACAGGCAATTAGCTAATTGCAGCCTAATGCACACCTGCTATACACACTAGGGACAGAGACACATACCTTGATGTCCAAACAGTAGTACTCTGACCTGGGGGACAGAACAAAAAGGACTAAGGGGACCTTGAGCTCAGCAGAAGTGAGAAGCATTGTCAGAGAAGGCCTCTTAAATGGGCTCCCTCCGAGGTCACTCTCTGGGTGCCCCAGGCAGCAGAAAGACACATAGGAACATGGGAAGGTGGCATGGACCCTGTTCCCAGAATTCTTTTAGAATGGCTGTCATTGTTTAAGTTAGAATATTGCCAGTTAATTGTTGGCTCTGACAGAAAAATTATGAGCAGGGGAAAGGTTCTGCATGGATTTAGTGTATTTGAATAATTTAGACCCCTGCCGTTAATTTGACAGGATTGTTTTTCTCTCACAGTAGCCTGCTGCTACACGAATTAAAACTGTCGGGAGTACCAGGGGCTGTGCCGCGGTTTGGTAATGAGGTTTATCAGTCAATAAATGATTTTATACAGCAAATTAAACTGTAAATTTCGTTTGGGTGGTAAATATTTAGAGAATAAAGATATCTGGTTAATGAGGAGGGCTGGATGTTTGAAAAGGAAGAAGTGAAGGAAAAAAAAACAGAAATGTCAACCTCTTAAATCTTGAATGTAGTTGGGATTGGGTGACAGTTTGCTCACTAGCAGCCCCCCCCCCCACACTCTCTCTCTTTTCTTCCTCTCCTCTCTCTCCCTCTTCTTGCTGTAAATAAAAGAGGATGGATCCATTTGTATAAGTATGCCATGGGAACAACCTGTTCTTCAACTTATACCTACCAGAGGATAAGGTCATTGTTATCTTTTGGGGGTCTTAGAAAAGACTAGGAAAAAACCCAATATAGAAAATGATAAATCACTCACATAATGTCTGGCACAAGGCTCAGAACTTCTATTACAGCTGTGTAGGTTGAGATGTTTGCTGCACACTGCATCGAGGGACCCATTACTGTTTGAATATGAAACTTCCCCAACCCCATCCCTGCTCATTATTTGAATACTTGGTCCCCAGCTGGCAGCACTGTTTCAGAAGATAGTAGGAACTCTAGGAGTAGAGCCAGCCTGGGTGAAATGGAAGCTGTCGGGGTAGGGCTTTGATGGATTACATCCCCACTCAAGCTCTCTGCTTCCCATCTTAGTGTCGATGTACTACAACCACCTGCCCTGTGCTCCTACCGCCATGCAGTCTCTACCATGATGGACTGTGTTCTCTGAAGCCATGAGCAAAAATGAATCCTCCCTCCTTTAATTTGTCTCTTTGGGTATTTGGCCAGGGCCATGCAATCTATGTGGTTGTTACATGTTAAGTTTACATGAATGAAAATTAGATGCAAAGATTCCATTTCAAAGTTATATTTTAAGCCTGTTGAGTCTTAACAGCTATGTGTGACTAGAGGCTGCTGCTTGGACATTGCAGAGATGTTGGCCCCAGCTCATGGAGTTCTCTACATAGGATGGTTGAGTATCTGGCTGGCAGTTCCCTGTTCCTGAGTTAGGGCATCCAAAGATTAATTGGTACCCAGGATGGTTAGCAGGTACATCAGCTTTGTATTTAACATTATTATGTATCTGGACATATGTTTAATTCAACTATCAATGCTTAGAATAAGATAAAGTAATAATGGGTCTAGAAGAAGGAAATCATTTGAAAGAAATTATTAAAGAAATAAATATTAGTTGTATGGTAAAAGAACACAAATAGAATGCAAAAACCAAAATGATCAATGTTTGAAAATTCCTATCTATATATTCCAAATATTGACACACTGAAGAAGTAAGAGGTAAGAAACATGGTGGAAGTTGAGAGGATAGCCTGTGCTATAGTCTGAGTTGCACTGTGATACTAGACCCCCTTCATAACTGTGGTTCAGTCCCTGGGCATTGCCAAGGCTCTTTTACAGTATGAACTCATGACCCATGTTGGAGTTAAAGGAATACATCGAGGACCTTCAAAAGCTCAACTATGATGGGGAGCTAAATACAGGTCTCAAGCCATTAGGTCTCAAGCCAAGAGGCATCATCATAACATTGTGACCTGCACTACCCAACTCCATCTTGACATTCCAAATCAAGGCAGCATCACCTAAGAGGATAACTCCCTTCAGTTTTCTGTCCTAAACCTTCTACCAGTTCTCTATTGTCTTCCCTAAGAGTGTTCATCATATCTAAACTGGCAATCTGAAATGTTGTTAAGACAACATTTCAAAGGGGAAGCACAGGCAGGCTGGAAGCCATATTGGGTCAGCAAGTTTCCCTATGAAAATCGTAGTTATCTTGATTCATTAAAAAAAAAAAAAAAA
>JADRCD010213184.1:0-17715 GCA_019843815.1 Montemys delectorum
AATGTGCCTTATAGAAACATCACAATATTTTTTACACAAAATGAAAACTTGTGTATATAGAATAACTTTAGGAATCATGATTTACAAAAATTTAACCTCTTTTTCAGCTGATGCAATGGCTCAGATGGGTAAAACATTTCCTGTACAAAACTGTAGATCTTAGTTTGATCCCTGAAACATGTGTGAAGGTAGTAGTAAATTGTCTTCTCACTTCATCACGTGTGTAATGGTTCTTTCACCCTCAAACACAGACATACAGACACAAAGACACACACCACCACCACCATCAACAACAACAATATCAATGATAATAATAATTTGAAGCTAATCTATTCTAGAAAACCTTCCATGTTTTCTAGAAAATATTTCTCTCTTCCGTCATTGATTACAGCATTGTTCTTCAAGCTCATTTTTCTTTCTTGAGTGGGTCAACATGATTTCATTGCCCCACAAGACGTTCAAAATATTAAAGAGTAGACTTCAGTACTGGAGACCTAGTATTTGCATCTACTCGGGAAAAGCAATTATTTCTTATGTGTTTTTGCTGTATAGTTCTCGCTGGGTTCAAATTCAAAATCCTCCTGCCTCAGCTTCCTGAGTGCTGGGATAATAGTGTGCACCAACACTCAGCTCTGTTCGGACATTCTTTAGCCACTTTGAAGAATTTCTATGAACTAGCAAGTTTTAATTTTACCACTGCATAATGGCTGATTCTGCACAAATCCACACTAGTACATATTCTCAGAAGCAAGCTTACTTACATTAGAATACATTAATCTTTGTTTTAAGACCAGTAGAGAAAAGGACCTAAAATAACTGAGTTTACCTTTTTTGGATGTTCCTTACAATATTTCCAAGATTTGGTCTGATAGGAACTCTGTCAGATAGCGTCAAAAAACAGTCAGTCACCTACAGTGCAGCACAGCTACATTCCCAACATTCAGGAGGCCAAGATAGGTGAAGCACAAGTTTGAAATCAGCCTGGTCTACCCAATGAGATACCGTCTCAAAAACAAGTGGAAATCTAAGCACATATCTGAGCAATAGTCTGTTCTCTGTAAGTCAGTTCTTGGTCAGACCACTATCACCTATGGGACAAATATTGATGCAGGCTCTGGACATCACTGACGTAGATGTGTGTGAGGATTCCCAAATACATTATCTGGACACTAACCCAGTATCTAGTGTCCTTACAACTTTGTTCTTTGTTATAACTTAATGCTATATACAGACATTTTCCATGTGCCCACAATAATGCATATACAACAAAAAAAGATTAACCTTGCATTTGCAGCATGTTATATAACTCAGCTTCTTAGGATTATATTGTCAAGTCCATTTTCCATTGCATCAGTGAACCACAATGATAGCTTTTGTCTTTAATATTTTGTGTACAAATCAGAGATTGTATTATCGAAGCCTCAGACATCATATAGGAAGAAACAGCATATCAGGCCCGAGAAACATAGCAGACACAAATGCTGAGCCCTCCGCTTTTAAGTGTCTGTGTAACATAAGGAAACAAGCATGGAAAGCTAAGCATAAACTGTGACTCAGTTGAACTCCTGTAAGCAACAGTGGTAACAATGTTGAAATATTAACATTTAAGGGGGGAGGGGATTTGGGGGTTTTCTGAGGGGAAACGAGGAAAGGGGATAACATTTGAAATTCAAATAAAGAAAATATCTAATTAAAAAAAAAAGGCAAAGAGGAAAATGTTCTTATTTCATTGTGCCAAACCTTCGCATGTCAGAAAATGTCAAAAGTATACATGTTCTATTTATTTTCATTTTCTCCACAGCTTAGCAGAGGCTAGAGGCAATCACAATGCTACTTAGTGGCTAGAGAGGCTCAGGCAGAAGTCCAAGACTGGTTGGGGCAAAGTGGAAGAGTATCTGGAAATCCATGCATGTCCCAGACATTTGAAGGCTAGCCATTTGAAAAGACATGTGCTCAGCAAAGGTTTAGGCTTGCCGATCTGCAGAGATTGGACAGGTAGGTGGTCACGAATCTGCTTGGTGAGTTTCACCTCCTCATTAGAGAAGAGGCACTCCAAGAAGTCATGGGGGCGGGGCCTGAACCCCCAGTTCATCAAAATCCAGAAGGGCCTGGTTCTGGTCCTTCTACAGGGCCAGCACGGTTTCCATGGCATCTTAAATTTTACCACAACCATCTTGAGAAAGCATCTGCATGTCTGGACAATGCAGGCATGGGGCTACTTTTGTGTCTTCAGTAGATACTGACTGCTTCCATGCTTCTCATTCACCAACACAGGAAACAAGTATCCCACAGCAGAGCTACATGGCTCAGGAAAATAGTAAATGTAGGAGGCCCACAGGTGCAGCTTGTGTAGGAAGTTGGAGCAGCCTCTACCAGGCTGGAGTACTCTGAGAAATCTGGAAAAACGTATCAGGTTAGCAATATGAGGTAAAGGGCAAAATGAGACTGGCTGGTGCTGAAGTCTTAGATTACAAGGAGATAATCTTGGAGGCCATGACAGGAGATACTGGAAGGAGGTTTAAAGTTTAAAAGGAGAGAGTCCTGGGATATGTTCCATCCAAACCCTGCTGAAGCAGAAAGAGTGTAAAAAGGGACCGTGTGTGTGCTACTCAGAGATAACTTTCAATAAATGTGCAGCATTACCTGATGTATGTGTTCTGTAAACCAAACTATGAAATCTAAAGGTCAGTTCTGAATAAATATGTTATGATGATGCTTAATTACAGTTAGTATGTTTTGACCCCCTCATTCTTTACCAACTGTTGTATGTACTAAGAGCTCAGATATACTATTTCTTTTTAGTGCTCCTGACACATTTGCTCATTGATGTTCTCAGTGTACTGCTATTATTACATCCCCACTTTAAAAAGAAAAAAACCTGTAAATTGCTCAAAATCATTCAGAGAGAGAGAGAGAGAGATCCCATCTTAAATGTGTTCCAATCCCAAACGGTATTGTCATTGTGGCATTACTGATGTCCAATGTTACTAAATTCAAAAATGTATAAAATTACAAAATATGGCTCCTTCTCAAACAGCAAGAAACCTATAATACCCCCATCAGCTTGTAATGCTACTTTATGGGGCTGTTATTGGGGCTCGCTATAGGGCTTTATGGACTCAAAAACTGAGAGCTGACTGCTGCAATTAGTTGTTCAGAATAAAAGCCAGGCTGGAAAGTCCTTCTTTGCATTGAATTTCAAATGTTCCACTTTGAATGAAACAGATGTTGAACTTTAGATTAGTTCAATCTCCCCTAGATTTATCCTGTGCACACAGTAAGATAACACTAACGTGGGCACTTACTTTACTTTCTCTTTAGGGACACCTTTCCCCAGACCAGATTCATCTGCAATTTAAACGAGGTCTTTTCAAAGAAATAGGAGACTTTAGTTAAAAGCAGAAGAATTAGTTCAGTGGGTCTGAGCAATGGTCCATCCAATATTCTGTCTATTCTAGGAGCATAGAGGAGCATGTCATGTGAAATTCAAAAGATTAGACATGTTCTGGAGACTTCATGACATTTCCTGTCATCTGTGAATTTAGATTAACCTTTCTTAAGGTCTGCATTTTAGGTTTTCATGATACAAAGTGCTACTAATACACCACCCTTTGAGTAAACTAATGTAGGAAACACCTTGGATTTGTAGATTCAAAAGCTGTCATCACAAATATCTATAGTATTATCTGAGATGAGTCAGATGTCTTTTTTTCGTTCATTCTTTCATTCTTTCTTTTTTCTCATTTAGATTGCATGCAGTTCAACCAGCCCCACCTTAGAACCCCTACTCTCTGTTAAAGGAGGTGTTAGCAACTGGTTACTAAATATATAAGTATCAAGCTAACTAACACTGTTTCTAAAAAGAGGATTGTTGAGTATAGTTTTCTTTTTAAAATGTATCAACTTTAAAGCCTGGTGGTGCTGTTTTCTTGTAATTCTAGCACACAGGAAGCAGAGGCAGTTAGATTGCTGTAAGTCGAAGGACAAGCTGGTATACATGAAAGTTTCAGGCTAGATAGGGATCTGTAGTGAGAAGCTGCCTCAACTGGCAAAACTTAGATACAGGATAAGCAAAACAAACCTAAGAAGTTAGAAGCTACAGGGGATGTTTTGTGTAGAATGCAATATCCTTAATGATGACAGAGTGTGATCTGAAGGGACATCGCTACAGGGCTGTGGATGCCCAATAAGAATGCATTCTAATCCTGCAAATATCTGAGGACTCCAAGTCACAAATCCTGCTTGTTTTATAACCTTTATACAAAACAAAACCTTTAAATCGGTGCAGAAAGTTGGAATATATCACTAGGCTAGGAACTGTGGGTATCTTTGGAAAGTGTTTCACTCAAAGTCCTGCTTGGAGATCTGCTGCCTGCCTCACCACCTTCCCTCTCAGATGTAGCTGGCTCAGGGTCTAAGAGGTTCAACCTGTTTTTGGAAAGGCTAGACATTTTGGGATTTGTTTTGAGAAATTGTAGAAAGAGAACTTGTTTTTTCAAAAGATTACTGTAGCAAGAAGGCATCTAAGTGTACTGTTCATTTTAACACACCCGAGAACACCAATAGATTGTTTAAGTGCGTATGAGCATTTAATGAAAGTTTAGAAAGTTTGACAGTCAGTCCTTGACTAGTGCTAATCTATTTTCACATCATCATTTTATTAGAGCCATTCTTTATGGCTCATAACTGAAATATATAAGCAATGCTCCAAAACATTTGAAACAACTCTGTAAAGAATTCATGTGTATAGAGATGCAAAACTTACCGAGGAGAAAATTCTTTTTAAAACTAAATTTTTTTTTAATTTAGTTTAATTTTTTTACTTATTCACTTTACACCCCACTCAGCGCCTCAAATATCAGGAATCCCCTCCCACAATTCTTCCTCCATCACATCTTCCTTTCTCCTTTGAGTGAGTGGAGTCCCCTCCTGATTATACTCCCCAACCCAGACACTTCAAGTGTCTGTAAGGTTATGGACTTCCTCTCCTACTGAGGCCTGACAAGGCAGCCTAGCTAGCAGAACATATCCCACAGACAGGGAACAGCTTTAGGGATAGTCCCTGTTTCAGTTGTTCAGGACCCACATGAAGACTAAGCTGAACATCTGCCACATATGAGTGGGGAAGCCTAGGTCCAGCCCATATATGTTCTTTTGTTGGTCGTTCAGCCTCTCTGGGACTCCCAAAGGTCCAGGTTAGCTGATTCTATTGGTCTTTCTGTGGAGTTCCTATTCCCTTCAGGGCCAGCAATCCTTCCTTCTATTCTTCCATAAGAGTCCCCAAGCTCTATCCACTGTTTGGCTGTGGGTGTCTGTATCAGTCTGAGTCAGCTTCTGGATGGAGACTCTCAGAGGACTACATTATTCTGACTGCAAGCATAACAGAATATCATTAATAGTGTCAGATATTGATACTTACCCAAAGGCAGATATGCATATCTTGTATGGTGTCTGTCAGTTGGTGGCATAAACTTTGACAGTAAATAAGAATTGCACAGCTTTACTCTTATGTACTCAATAGTTTGTTGGGTGAATTTCTTTTTGTACTATACTCATTTAATATTTTTGTTAATAACAGTCAACAAGGTCATAGGATCAAAAAACAATACAACATAATTTCTTTTTATTTCGGTAATTAAAAGAAATAAGATAGGTTATGGATTTTTAATTTACATGCTGATTTTTTAAGTGGCAAAATTATCTCTGTAAACATGCTTAGAAGATGCTCGGACATTTGAAGCTTTAGTGGTGTGACACTGTACTTTTAAGTAATTGACTAGTTCTAGTTGCTCTAAAAAGATAATCTGTCCTTAATAGAGACTCATCAAACTGGACAGTAGTTTATCACTTACCATCCAGGGAACCTATACCTGTAAGACATGTTGTTACATGGTTCTGATACTTCTGAAATTTCCTACTCAGTTCATCTATGACAGCATTTGGTTACTCTGTGTTGACTTTGATAGTTCTAAAGGCAGTTTAGTTTGTGATTTGGATGCAAGGTACTGGGAAACTGCTTATCTTCTAGGGATCTAATGTTCAGAGGTGATAGCTTCTTCATTCTAGAAAGAATGAGACAGTGTCTAGGCCAGTTTCATAAAGGCAATAATGTCACCCACAGCCATCAATGTCTTTAGTGAGTTTCTCTGAGCATTCATTTATGTAGACAAACACAACACAAATCAGTACAGCTTAAATGGTAATAATAGAAATGCAAAAATTCAATCCTTCCAATTTTAAGAGAATAAGTCAGCACTACAATGAGTCTTTCACTTTGTAGGAACTGGATTCATCATAACAAACCAAGGTCCTGTATATATTGTGTCTTAGTCTAACTAGGGAGCTATAATGAAATTCGATAGACTTGCTGGTTTATAAATAAAAGAAATATATTTATCACTCCTCCAGAATACAAGACTAAATCGCAGGTCAATTATGTGTGTGTGTGGAGTGTCCATGTGCTTATGGTTGTCATCTTGCTTTTCCTCACACCGTGCAATGGAAAGAGGTAAGAGAACACTCTGGGATGCCTTTTTTCTTCTTTTTATTGAAAATAGATTCATCCTTATAACACTGGCAGACATAAGACATCCAGGATGAACCCACCCCACTGTAGTGGGAGCCGCTATGATAAATCTGTAACAGAGAGGGTCAGCAGGATAGTGTTCAGCAGAGTTTTTTTCCACTTTATTTGATGTTGGCTAAAGGCTAGCTGGAAATTGCCTTTATTATTTTTATGTATGTCCTTTGTAACCCTAATCTTTCCAGGACTTTTATCATGAAAGGGTGTTGGAATTGTCAAAACCCTTTTTTACATCTAATGAGATGATTGTTGTGGGGTTTTTCTCTCAGTTTGTTTTTATGATGGATACATTTAGTGATTTTCATGTATTGTACCATCCCTTCATTTCTGGAGTAAAGCCTAAATAATCATGGTGGATGATCATTTTGAATTCACTTTGAAAGTATTTTATTGAGTATTTTTGCATCTATCCTCATAAGGGAAATTGGTCTGTAATTCTTTTTCTTTGTTGAATCTTTATGTGGTTTGTGTAACAAAGTAACTATAGTCTCATAAAGTAAATTGAACAATGTTCCTGCTGTTTCTATTTTGACAACTAATTTAAGGAATATTGGTATTAACTCATCTTTAAATGTCTGGTAGAATTCTATCCTAAAATCATCTGGCCAATGCCTTTTTTAGATTGAGGAACTTTAAGTGACAGCTTCTATTCCCTAGATGGTTATAGGTATATTTAAATTACTTATCTGATCTTGATTTAACTTGGGTAAGTGGTACATATCAAAAAAGTTATTCATTACTCTTAGATTTTCCGGTTTGGTGGAATACAGGGTTTTAAAGTATGTTCTTACAGTTCTCTGGACTTCATTCGTGTCTCTTATTATGACCCCTTTTTTAATTCTGATTTTGTTGGATATTCTCTCTCTGCCTTTCAGTCAATTTAGGTAGTTTGTATATCTTGCTGATTTTTTTCAAAGAACCAACTTTTTGTTTCATTGATTCATTGTATTGTTCTCTTTTTTTTTTTTATTTTATTGATTTTAGCCATGCGTTTGATGGTTTCTTGCCATCTACTCCTCTTGAGTGTGATTTCTTCTTTTCTTTCTTTCTTTTGAGATTTCAGGTGTGTCATTAACTTGTATTTATAAGCTTGCTCCAGTTTTTTATGGAGGCACCTATGCTATGAACTTTTCTCTTAGTACTGTTTTTATTAGGTACCATAAGGTGGAGTATGCTATGTATTCATTTTCATTGAATTCTAGGAAGTCTTTAACTTCTTTACCTCTGCCTCTTTTTCATTTAGTAGAGTTGTTAGCTTTTATGAATTTGTAAGCTTTCTGTTGTTTTTGTTATTGATGATATTCAGGTTTAATCTATGGTGGTCTGATAGGTTGCAAGGAGTTATTTCAATTTTTTTCTATTTGTTGAGACTTGCTTTGTGGTACAGTATATGACCAGTTTTGGAGAATGTACTGTGAGGTTCTGAGAAGGTATATGTATGTGTGTGTGTGAGTGTGTGTGTGTGTGTGTGTGTGTGTGTGTGTGAAATGTTCCATTGGCATTATCACATCTGTTGGCTCCAGTATTTCTGTGTTTAGTTTTTGTCTGGATAACTTGTCCATTGTTAAGTGTATGGTATTGGAGTCTTCTACTTGTCAGGGTGTGACTGTCAATATGTGATTTAAGTTATAGCAGTGTTTCTTTTACAAACTTGGGGGCCAGGGTGTTTAGAGCATAGATGGCAAGAATTTAAATGTCACCTTGATAAATTTTTCCTTTCGTCTTGATCTGTTATAATGTTGACTCCTTGATGTAGTAGAGATCAGCAGAGTAATCCTCAGAACTATGTCTTATCCGAGCATGCATTTGGATTTTGTTGGTGGTAGAAACCAGCAAAGTATTCCTCAGATCTATCTCTTATCTGGACATGCAGTTGGGTTTCATTGGTGTTGCCTTGAACTTAGATGTGGTCACATCTCAAGTTGTTGTAGCAAGTTGAATGTGAGTGGAAGTATGAGTGTCAACTGTGGCCAGAGCTACTTCTTTAGTACAATTTTTCACATTCTTTCATAGTAATAGGTTCTTACATGTGTTTCTGAGTTCTGCATCCTCCCTCAGTGTTTCCAGGCCCTGCTGCATACTAGTCTGGAAGGATGAAGTTAACCCAGAATAGGTAGGATTTACAGGATCCTGGTTTGGTAGTAGGTGCTGGGGGCACAGGAGGGTCAGTTCTCTAGGGATTTTAGTGTTATAGCTCTTTTAGAAGCTGCTCTCTTAATTGATATTCTGTGAAACAGCTTGTTTGCATACAGCTTATCCATGTTGGGCAAGGGCTATATATGAATCTTGGAGAGTGCAAAGGAGTTTTCAAGATAAAAATGTAAATCACTAGAGGGAGGGTAATGTACTGTGAATGCCTCATTTGCATGGAGAGTCATTCCAGGAATCCCAGGTATTTGCTGGACAGTTTTTATTGGGGGAGGTGGGGGATGGGGAGGGTGCGGGGAGGAAGTTAAACTTTTGGTTTGCCCTGAACTGTGTGACCTTCCTCAGGTAGAGGGTGTGATGATCAGATGAAGACCTCCTGGAAAGGGGAGTCCTTCATTTTGTGCTGAACTCAGAGGAGCTATCTGGACATGGTAGATGTCAACCTTAAGTCAATTTTCCTCACACATACATATTGCATAACTCACAGTTAGTATTTGTTGAGAATCTACTGATGTCTCTGGCACAGGTTTTCTGTAATGATTTCCATCTCTTGCTAAGAGAACTATCCTTGATAGGGATAATAATTAGGCTTAACTTTGACTATAGGACAAATATTTAGAATGTAGTTGGAGACTATCCTAGTTTAGTAAAGTAGTGGATATATGTTCTCCTCCAAGATCCATGAATTCTCCAGTCCCAGGTTTCCACTACTAGGCATGATTTCCCTCTTGTTGAGAAGGTCTTAATTCCAATTAGAGAGCTACTGGTTACTGCTAATATACACATGCTACTACTGTACCTTGAAGATTATTGTACCTGGTAGTGTTTGGATTTCATAGATATCATAGCTGTGTAGGATTATTGGCTTCTTCCTTCTTTTAGATGTGTCCACGTTTCTGATACCATGAAAGCTAGTTTTCAGGCAGGAGGCTTTGAGGTCAGATCCTCTGAGTCCTATATCAAATGGTGTCTTCTGCAATAGGGACTTAGGTTTCATCTCCAGAGCAGAGACAACCAAGGGTAACAAGCAGTAACCTATAATTTTTGGGGAGTTTCTTGGAGGACCCTGACTAACAACTCAAAAGAAAGATCGGAAGTTCATGCCTGCTTTTGGGGTTTTGTTACATCACTTATCGATCTTGGGGGGATGCACTCTCAGCCTAAATAGGAAAATTTTATTTAAACTATATTTATATATGAATACATAGATTTACTTGTATTATAGTTATGTTTAGACAGATAGATAATACTATGACTCCTTATGGCTTTTTAAGGCCTTTTTAATGGTCATTTTTCATCCTTCTATATTTATCTCCCTCTTCTTCTAAGTATAGAGCCTACCAATTTTCCCCATTTCCTCCTTCAGATAACTTGTACACTGATATTCAAACTCTATTCCTCTTCTCCCCTCCCCCAATAATGGTCCCTTTTTACTTTCCTGGTTTCTGCAGTTTCATTCATTCTCCATTTTCAAAGAAACTGATTAATCCTAGCTATCTCCTAATATTTTAAAGATACAGTGGAGGTATTTTTGTGTATATTGAATTAAGCTCCTAAAATAATATTTTACTGTACAATGGGGCATTTTTAGGAATGAATACTCTTATTTATAAACCATATATACCAGAACAGACTGATATCCCCAGCCTTCCTCTATTCTTCCACCATGTCTCTACCCACTTTCATCAGACCTGCGGATCCTGAACCAATACTGGTTGAATTTCTTTCCTGATTTATCTTCCCTGCCCAGTGAGCCCCATTGGGCACCCCAAGCTTCCCTGAGCAGTCTGCTAGGGCAGATCCTCAGTGGACCTCCATTCTCCCATTACCTTTCTGCCTACTTTCATCAGATCTGCTGATCTGGAACCATATAGCCCAAAGATTCCCATAAGAGGGCATCCGCACTGGGACCATTAAGGTTAAGTCCCCTCACAAAACCTACTACAACAAGAACATCCAGGGGCCAAAGCCATTCAGATAGCTAAAGGACTTCAAAAGGGCATAATCAACAAAAGCAAGGGCAAAATGACATCTTCAGAGCACAGCAAAACCTGGATATCCTAACACATCTGAAGCTCAAGAAAATGACCTTAAATCCAATCTTATAAAGATCATAGAGACCCTTATAGAAGAAATGAATAAATTTCTTAAAGAAACACAGAAAAATACAATTAAATGGGTAAAGGAAATTTAAAAAAAATGTTCAAGATCTAAAACTGGAAATAGAAGCAATAAAGAAAATACAAACTGAGGAAATTCTCTTTTGCTCATCCCATTTTTGTCACTTTAAGTATGACTACTTATTCAGTTTGTGACAACAAAACTTCTAAATTTGTTCCTGTGGCAATGTTAGCATGAGATGGTCTCTACATACAAAGGAGAATTAGCACTCTGGTAGAAAAATCTCCACTTGTAGAAATGATGACCTGTCTTGGGTTATTTCACATCAAATTCTCTTTTGCACTTACTTGGGTATTCTCCTCTCACCAATCCGGGTTCCATGTCCTGGCACAGGGCTTTCCCTTCTTCTGCTCTGACCACAGAGTCCTTGGTGAATTTCAGTCTAATATTTGACCACAATGTTGACTCAGAGATGGTTGTTTGAATTCACCCTGATCTGTCAGAACAGAGTCTAAGAATTGTTCATAATGTAAAATTCTTAATCAATAAAAATATTATGAAGAAAAGCAAAAAAATAAATAAATAAAAAGAATTCTGAAAGAGTATAAACCAATGGCTACCTATGAATAAAGACCATTGAGGAGAATGCAAAGCTACAATCTTGTGGAAGAAAAATGGGACCCCAGTTAAACCATTTTTGTAGAGGTTTCAGTTAGTCTTAGGACCTCTAGACTTTTGGGCTATATTTAATTTTGATTGAAGTGAAGTAGACTTTTCTATCCCATTAGATGAAAGTATCCTAACTCCATGGTTTATTTCTTAATTTTTAAGTAGAAATAACCAGAAATATCAGAGCTATCTCCCCTTATCCAATATAAACACCCAGAAAAATAGTGATAACAGTAGCAGGTTTATAAATAAGATATAGGATTGTTGTCATTTGTTTATCCTTTTAGGTCTGTGGTTGGTGGTTGCCCATGAGTTAATGGCATCTTTAGCAGAGCCTTCTGGTAGAGAACAGAGTACTCTGGACATTTATTCATTCAAGCTGGCAATTGATATGGTTGAAATGTGGTAAAACTGACTTCACATGCAAGAGTATAAGAATAATGGTGATTTTTACCTTCAAATGACTATTTCTCTTTGTTTGTTTACTTGCTTCTTTCTTTCTTTCTTTTCTTTCTTTCTTTCTTTCTTTCTTTCTTTCTTTCTTTCTTTCTTTCTTCCTTTCCTTCTCTCTTCCTCTCTTTCTCTCTTTTCCTTTTAATCTTCTAGACACTGAAGTCAGAGAATCATGCATGATACTCAAAGATACATTTGGTAGTCAAAATCCTCATTTCCATCTTGAATACAAGAATCAAAATTAAAACAAAAATGTACACAAAGGATATCATTCAGCATATATGTAAAACTATTGTGACTGAATAAAATCCATGTGGTATATTACACATAGAAAAATATATAAATCAGCTTTTATATTTTTCTGGGCTAGGAACAGAACTCAGGCCTTGACATTTACTAGGTAAGCAATCTACAACTGAGTTATAGCTAGTCTTCCAAATTGTTTAGAGTTAATTTTTTTCTTTGAAGAGAAATTGGGTGTTTTCTTCCCTACTTCACCTTTTAAGTAGGTCAAGATAGTGGTCCTAATTACAATTTGCTGAAAGCCTGTGTTTATACTGACACACAGTCTGACAGGTATCCTGTTTGTTTGTTTTAATTTAAAGGTAATTTACTTCCCATAAAAAGTAGGAGATTAATGATCTTAGAAATTGAAATCAGTCCCCCAGTCACCAACTAGAGACAGTCTAATCTAGGAAAGCCCATGTTTCCCTCCTAATTTGTCTCACTGTCAACAATGCATTCGTACTCCAGAATAATTCGGTCATTGGCTTTTTTCTGGAGATTTCCCACAAGGATGCTAATTGAATTGATGACTTTTGTTATGTTCAAATGAAGAGTTATTTCGTGTAATTCACCTGCTGGCACATGTGATGACTTTTGTTACCGCCAGTACTACCATTTTTAAATAGTGAGACTTTATAATCCATCTCACAATCACTGATGGCCCCTTTCTCCTTATTTTCAACATGAAACCAGAATTGTTTTACATTTAGCTCTAGAGACCATCTAACATGTTCACTGACTGATGCCACAAATAGAGTGTTCGAGAGTGAAGAAGATCCTCACACTGTTGAGCAATGCAATAAAGCTTCCAAGTTGGTTGTTACTTTTAAAACAGCTACACTTCACATTTTAAAGCTGACAATAATTTTCCTAGCCATAAACTCTTAGCAGTTTTTTGCAGATAAGGTACATATAGCTGCTTTTGATGACTCAAAAAACAGACACCCAAATGACAAGCAAAATATGCAAAGAGCATGAACAGGGAGTTCACAAAAGAATTCATACAAAAGCTTAGCAAGATGTGAGCAAGTAGTAACATCAGCAACAGTCAATGAATTGGCACTGGCAACACTGGCAAAACATTTCCCCCTCAGATTCCTGAGACTGAAAATATCAATGATACATAGTCATAATGTTAATAGCAGTGCAGTGTAGACAGGTGCCACAGGTTTCTTTGGTAGAATGCAGTAGTGTTTATATAGATCATTCTAAGAATAGTTTTCACTTTTATAATTTATTCAAAGGAAACAATTGAAAGTAGTTTTTTTTAAAAAGGGCTTTTGGGAAAAATTCCCAGCAATGGTAAGCTATATATGGAAAACTGTATTCTTACGTGGTTTGTTTTCTTCATCCTTGTATCTTCAGTATCAAAGAGCATGTCTGGCATATTACATGGATTCAATATACATTTAATTAATTACTGACACTGTAAAAATGTACCTCATCTAGCTATCCTTATGGCATCAAATAAAACAAACTATTTTATAGCTTTAAAATAAAATTGTTTAGCACTTTGCGAAATAAGAATTCCTGTCTGTATTTTACTAGTATGAAATGACATTTATAATAACTTCAGTTAAAAAATTAGAAAACAGTGCGATTCTAATTTTGAAAATAAAAAAATCATAAAAATGGTTCCAGAATATAATCTATCCTCTATAGTTTCAAATGTGCTGTACATACATTAAATGGAATTCAGTGCTTTTTATAGAGCTACACTTTCAAATCATGCTACAAAAGTTATATATTGGTAATATAATTAAAACAAAATATGTGGATGTTATAACTTTGTAAGATAAAGGTCATTTCCCTGAGGATAACAGCAACAGAAACCATGAAGGAAAAGTTAACTTTTCCTGTACCTCCTACTGTCTTAGGGATTCTACTCCTGCGATAAAACACCATGACCAAGAACAACCTGGGGAGAAAGGGTTCTCTTCAGTTTACATCTCTCTGTCATGGTCTACCATGCAGACTAGTCAGGGTGGAACTCAAGGCAGACACCTGAAGGCAGTAACTGAGGCAGCAGCCGTAGAGGAAAGCTTGCTGCATAGCCTCTGTAAGGCTTGTTCTTCATAGTTTGCTTAGCTTGCTCTCTTCTAGGACTACCAAAAGCAGAGGTGACACCACGCACATTAATCTTCAATCATCAAGAAAATGCTTTCCCACAGCCCAATCAGCTAAGGCTACGTTCTAATTAAGGTTCCCTCTTCCCAAATGTTTCTAGTTCGTGTCAAGTAGACACAAAATTAACCAGCACATACACAATTAACTACATTTTTAGTTTTGAGACTACAGTGAAAAAGGAGAGCTTTGCTAGGTATGGGGAAACTTGCCTTTAATGCTAATAGAGACAGAGGCAGGCAGATTTCTGAGTTCCAGGCCAGCCTGATCTATAGAGACAGTTCCAGGACAACCAAGGCTACCTCAAGAATCCTTGTCTGGAAAAATAAAAACAAAACAAAAAAGGCAGAAAGAAAAAACAAGAGCTTTTGCCATTTATAACACAGTCATGATTATTTTTATACTTTGAATTCCTAAAAATAAAGTAATCGTGACTGTGCACAAGAACTTACTCAGAGAACTGTATCAATTGATGTGAAAATAAAAAAAAAAAAGTGGTCTAAATGGGAATATTTAATATGGGAATACTATTCACTATTATGGATTTATTAAGGAAACTTTATTCAAACTTTGGTCCTTTGGAATTAATGGTATGCCACATAAATTAAAGTCATGCAACATGTTGGTTGGTTCCCTTAACATGCTGAATTATTTGGGGATATAAAGAAAATGAATAAGGAAGTACAAAAATTGTATTGATTCTATTTTTTTTCTGATGATAGGAATTTATTCTCCTCATGTTCTGAAGGCCAGAAGCCCAGTATCAAAGCTGCTGGCAGGGCTGTGCTCCTCTGACCTCTTTTTTTTTTTAATTTATTTTTTATTACATATTTTCTTTATTTACATTTCAAATGATATCCTTTTTCCGTTTTCCCTTCTGGAAAAAAACCCTGTTCCCTCCCCCACCCCCTGCTTACCAACCCAACCACTCCCTCTTCCTGGCCCTGGTATTCCCTTACACTGGGGTATAGAACCTTCACAGGACTAAGGGCCTCTCCTCCCATTGTTGTGTACGCTTTGGTTGGTGGATTAGTCCCTGGGAGCTTTGAGGGTACTAGTTAGTTCATATTGTTGTTCCTCCTAAAGGGCTGCAAACCCCTTCAGCTCCTTGGGTCCTTTCTCTAGCTCCTTTATTGGGGACCCTGTGCTCAGTTCAACGGCTGTCTTGTGAACCTCTACTTCTGTATTAGTCGGGTACTGTCAGAGCCTCTCAAGAGACAGCTATATCAGGCTCCTGTCAACCAGCACTTCCTGGTATCCACAATAGTGTCTGGGTTTGGTGATTGAATATGGGAAGGATTCCCAGGTGGAGCAGTCTCTGGATGGTCATTCCTTCAGTCTCTGTTCCATACTTTGTCTCTGCAACTCCTTCCATGGGTATTTTGTTCCCCCTTCTAAGAAGGACTGAAGTATCCACACTTTGGTCTTCCTTCTTCTTGAGTTTCCTGTGGTTTGTGGAATATATCTTGGGTATTCTGAGCTTCTGGACTAATATCCATTTATCAGGGAGTGCATATATGGATGTGTGCATACAGATGTTTTTAAGGAGGTGTGACACTATGTAGATGAATGTGCAAATGCATTACATCTGCTTCAATTTCCACTTTATTTACCAAGACAGGATCTCTCAGTTACTTAAGAGCTGGGCTATTTAGATAGTCTGGCTATCCTGGCTACCAAGCTCAGCCCAGAGATCCCTGTCTCCACCTAGCAATCACTGTGACTACAGGTGGACCATCTCATGAGCTCAGCTGTTATGGGAGCTCTTGGGACTTCAACTGTGTTCCTCACACTTGCACTGCAAGTGTTCTATCCACTAAGCCTTCTCCAGAGACCCTAATTTTATATTTATAGCAATAAATATGCAAATTATTATGAATGTGAAGCAATAGTTGCATGAATACCCAAAATGAGAGGACTTTTAAAATACATTTCCTAGAAGCACTTGAAGCTAGATTCTTAGAAAGTCTGGTTTTTAGTTGACTTCTCTAGATAATATCTTGAAAACAGTGGCGTTTCAGATAACTGTTCATGTAATTGCCAGGAGCTCACTCTGAGATTGGTAGACAAGCAATGTGTAGATGGTTTCTACAGGAATTTAAAACAAGATTCTGGCTTATGAGCTGCATGCTGTATTGCCAAGGCACTCTGTTAAAAAGTGGATGTCAGTCTGCAATAGAAACAGGCTTTCTGCACCATGAAACAGGCACTAACTTTTACCATCAGTGAAAGACACGTGTTAACTTTTTTAGTATTTGCATTGGTATCCATGGCACTTCTATTGCAACAAAGAATGCTCACTCCTGGAGATACAGCAGTGAACCAATAGTCCCAAACTCCCCAATTTAGACAAGTTCCTGGTTAAGAACAAATATTAAAGATAGCTGATAAGGCTGGGTTTTTTGTTTGTTTGTTTGTTTGTTTGTTTTTGAGACAGGGTTTCTCTGTATAGCCCTGGCTGTCCTGGAACTCAATCTGTAGACCAGGCCAGTCTCGAAGTCAGAAATCCACTGCCCTCTGCCTCTCAAGTGCTGGGATTAAAGGGGTGCTCCACCACTGCCCAGCAGGACTGTTATTCACTCCAATGTTAGAATTTTAAATAGTCTCAAAGGTGAAGCATTATGAAAGGAAGTCTGTATTCCCTTACATCCAGTTATATTGTCCCATATTCACACTTCAGTCATTGTATGACTGAACAGAGTGGAAATTTTCTTACTACTTCACATTGGAATAACTATCTCAGTGTCATAATGTAATGTGGAACTCATAATTTGTGGTGGTGCTGGTGCAAAGAAACTCTGTCTGCCAGTCACAGGAAAGTACAGCCAGCACAGCCCATACAGACATTTGATAATGATGATGTATGTCTGTGTTGCTGATTTGTGTACTTTCTATACATGCTTTTTATTATTATATTGTACTTCTACTTATTAAAAACATCCACTATAAAACAATGTTGTAAATTTATTGGCAGCATCCTCATATATCTACTGGTTGACTTGATTGCCTCAAGTCAAGTGATTGGCCAGTACTATGTAGGCTGTGAAACTACACTATGATGCTTACACAATGATGCAATTGTCTATTGTTACATTTCTCAGAATGTATTTCATGTTAAGTGATGCATGACTTGTATGTTGAAAGCTGGCTAAATTACTGAAGGAATTTTCCATCTTGATGGTTAAAATGATATTGCTAATCAGTCATATTAAATAAGAAGATAATAATAGTCTTGTGCTTCACACGTGCAGACACACATACTGAAGGAGAGAGAGAGAGGGAGGAAGAGAGAGAGAGAGAGAGAGAGAGAGAGAGAGAGAGAGAGAGAGAGA
>JADRCD010213184.1:17725-33281 GCA_019843815.1 Montemys delectorum
GTCCTTCTTGGGGATACTAGATAAACCAAGTACTGAGGTTGACTGGCCCACAGAAGGTGATCTTTGCTAGCTGCTGATAGGCAGAATAAGCCAGGGTGCATAATTTGTCCAAGTAGCAAGCAACTTGAACAATCTCTGATGTGATTTTTAGCTTAATTGTTTGGGGAAAGTTGTAAATGACACATAAATATCATCCATGACACAAACCTGGGAACTGTAAATGCCAAGGAGAAAAAGTAATAATGAGGAAGTTGGAGAAGCAGCCCACACTGGTGAAGTGAAACTGATGCTCTACTGTGGAAAGCATAGCAGACAAATTGACTGTCTATTGGGTCCATCAACTGAAAAAGAAATGGATTTTTGGCTCTCTAATTGCATGCATACTTTTGCAGTCTTGTTAATGCATTGTATGTATTTTCATGCTCAAATTGTTACTTTTCCTTATTGTTGTTATTTAATAGTTATAGAGATTAATGGATTTCACCAGTGCAACACATTTATTTATCTAGAAGGAAATGGGGGAAAGCATAATCATTAATCAGGGATCAGTTCAAAGAAAGTTTGAGAGCAATATGATCCATGCCAGGTTTTACATCTTGAAAATCTGACCAGTCATTATTTGGGGGGGTAGCACCATCTGCACCTAGAGAAAGCTTCACATAGCTACAGGTCTCCCAAATCTTTCATTTTTCTTTCAGTGTAATTCTCCCACAATATATTGTTTGCTCAAATGTTGACTTCAAAATTTATAAGTGGGTCAACTTCTTTTTCTTCATCATATGGCATTTAGTGTGGATTTGGCTTCATTGCTGAAGGCACTAGTCTCCATTGAGACAGTATTAGAACATCCGTGGGTTATATGTCACTTAACTAATTATCAGAGCATTCAGAGGGGAACATTATTTTCCAACATGAATATTCTCTATTAAAAATTGACTTTTTCTAAAATAGTAATTCATGGGTTCTAATGTTTGTTACTGAGCACAGTATAGATTAAAGTAATATCAAATAGAATCTGCCTTCATGTTATTTACAATTAATGTTCCCTCTGTACCTTTCAGCTCTTGAAGTGGAAATATCTAACTATCTTATGTGATGCAGACTCTTGTGATGTTTTGCTGAATCAGACCCATGAGAGGACACATAATGTTTGGGGAGAATATAATTAGGACCAGCCGACAGTGACAGTGTGCTTGCATAGCTACCTTTGCAACATTTTGTTGGTCTTGAGTCTTCTCTGATCTTCACTTCATTGTGAGAGACAAGGCCAGGAAATTTTTCCTGGCATTCTTGTTGGTTCTGGCTATTCCCACTGACTTGTACTGATTTGGTGGATGCCTGGCTGTTTTTGCTGGATTCTGCTGCACTGTTGATTCGTGTTTGGTGACACTTTTGAACTGGACTGTTGATATCCTGATGCTACTGAACTAGACTGCTATTATCATGACAACAGAAATTGGAATTGCCCTAAAGAAGCACAACTAGGTCCTTTCTGCTGGGGCAGATACCTAGTTGGTCTGCTCCTATGAAGATACCATATCCATATCCATCCTAGAGGACCCACTGCACTCAGAGCAGTTGGTGAGAACCCCCTTGTCCCCCACTTCCAAGAGCAGCTGCGGAGAGCCTGGTGGACTCAGGACTCATCACCCACCAAAGTCCCTGCCATCCCAAATACCACTCCCATTCAATCCCTTCCACCCATTCTGCCACGTCTTCTCTGATGGAACAGACTCCAAGTTGGTCTACTCTTACGAAGACACCATATCTAGACCCATCCTAGAGGACCTGCTGCATTCAGAGCAGTTGGGGATCCACTGTACTCAGAGCAGTTGAACAA
Organism: Montemys delectorum; assembly: GCA_019843815.1. Taxonomy (NCBI): domain Eukaryota; kingdom Metazoa; phylum Chordata; class Mammalia; order Rodentia; family Muridae; genus Montemys; species Montemys delectorum. The sequence continues at coordinate 19,566 of JADRCD010213184.1, forward strand.
TAGTTCGACTGTTCCATTGAAGACCCAACAGTCTGAAGACCTCCCAGGAAATCTACTGCAGGGGCTACAGGTCAGCAGCTTCTCTGCCTCGGAGAAGAGCCCCCAGTTGGAAGGCCCTACAGGTAGTCTGCTACAGCCAGTACTGCAGGCCTGCCAGGAGACCTAAAGCAACCTAGGCACAAAAGAGGCAGACTCCAGACAGTCACCCAGACCAACAAACACCAGGGATATCCAGATGGTGAAAGGCAAGTATAAGACCATAAGCATCAGAAGCCAAAATACATTGGTATCATCAAAACCCAGTTCTCCCATCACAGAAAGCCCTGAACACACCTGAAAATCAGAAATCTGTCCTAAAATCGTATCTCATGAATATAATAGAGTCATTTAAGTAGGATATAAATACTCCCTGAAAGAAATACAGGAAAACACAGGTAAACAGGTGAAGGAATTGAATAAAATGATCTAAGACCTAAAGTGGAAGTAGAAACAATAAAGAAAACACAAATAGAGGCAAATCTGGAAATGGAAAACCTAGGAAAGAGGTCAGGAATTACAGATGTTGGTATTACCAACAGAATATAAGAAATATAAGAGATAATCTCAGGTGTAGAAAATATCATAGAAGAGATTGACACAAATCTAAGAATAATCAGAATAGAGGAGAATGAATATTCCCATCTCAAAAGGCCCTTTGGTTTCCACAAAAACTTAGAAGAAAACTTCCCCAACCTAAAGAAAGAGATGGTCATAAAGGTACAAGATGCCTATACAACACCAAATAAATGGAACCAGAAAAGAAAATCCTCTCATCACATAATTATCAAAACACAAAATACACAGAACAAAGAAAGAATATTAAAAGCTGCAAGGGAAAAGGGCCAAGTAACATACAAAGGTAGACCTATCAGAATTACACCAGACTTCTTAACAGAGACTAATGAAAGCCAGAAGAGCCTGGTCAGAGGTCATGCAGACTCTAAGAGAACACAAATGCCAGTCCAGGCTACTATACCCAGCAAAACTCTCAATCAACATAGATGTAGAAACCAAAATATTCCAGAACAAAACCAAATTCAAACAGTATCTATCTACCAATCCAGCCCTACAGAGGATCGTGGAAGGAAAACTCCAACACAAGGAAAATGCCTACATCAAAAAAAAAAAAAAAAAAAAAAAGACAAGATATTCGGCATCTTACAACAAAGCCAAAAGCAGAGAAACACAAGCACATAAAGCTACCTGCAAAAACAAACATATCAGGAACCAACAGTCATCTCTCTTTAATATTTCTCAATATTAATAGACTCAACTCACCTATTAAAAACACATAAGCTACCAGACTGGATATGCAAACAAGATCAAGCATACAAGAAACACACCTCAATAACAAAGATAGATAGTATCTCAGAGTAAAAGGATGGAAAAGGGTCCTCCAAGCAAATGGACCCAGGAAACAAGCATGAGTTGCTATCCTAATATCCAATAAAATAGACTTTCAACCAAAAGTTATCAAATGTGATGAAGAAGGACACTTCATATGCATCAAGGGGAAGATCCACTGAAAGAAAGTCTCAATTCTTAACATTTATGCCCCAAATGCAAGAGCACCCAAATTCATAAAAAGCAAAACAAAACAAACAAACAAACAAAAAACCCAACCTTTTACTAAAACTCAAAACACACATTGAACCCCATATAATAATAATGGGAGATTTCAATAACCTACTCTCATGAATGGACAGGTCATTGAAACAGAAACTAAACAGAGACACAGTGAAACTAAGAGAGGTTATGAACCAAATATATTTAACAGATATCTACAGGACATTTTACCCTAAAACAAAAGAATATACATTCTCAGCACCTCATGGTACCTTCTCCAAAATCGACCATATAATTGGTCACAAAACAACCCTGAATAGATACAAGAAGACTGAAATTATACCATGCATCCTATCAGATCACCATAGCCTAGGGCTGGTCTTCAATAACAGCACAAACTACAGAAAGTTCACATACACATGGAAACTGAACAACTCTTTACTCAATGATAACTTGGTCAGGGAAGAAATAAAGAAAGAAATGAAAGATTTCCTGGAATTTAATGAAAATATTGACATATCATATCCAAACTTAGGGTTCCCAATGAAAGCAGTGCTAAGAGGAAAGTTCATAGCACTAAGTGCCCTGGTAAAGAAACTGGAGAGATCTTACACTAACAACTTAACAGCACACCTGAGAGCTCTAGAACAAAAAGAAGCAAACTCACCCAAGAGGAGTAGAAGACAGGAAATAGTCAAACTCAGGGCCCAAATCAACCAAATAGAAACAAAGAAAACAATACAAAGAATAAGCAAAACCAAAAGCTGGTTTTTTGAAAGAATCAACAAGATAGATAAACCCCTAGCCAAACTAACTAAAGGGCTAAGAGGCAGTATCCAAATTAACAAAATCAGAAATGAAAAGGGAGACATAACAACAGAAATGGAGGAAATACAGAAAAATCATCAGATCCTACTATAAAAGCCTATACTCAACAAAACTGGAAAATCTAGATGAAATGGATGTTTTTCTAGACAGATACCACATACTAAAGTTAAATCAAGAGCAGGTAAACTATCTAAATAGGCTCATAATGCACATGGAAATAGAAGAAGTCATTAAAAACCTCCCAACCAACAACCAAACAAACAAACAAACAAAAAAATCCAAGAACAAACAAACAAACAGGACCAGGTAGATTTAGTGTAGAATTCTACCAGACATTCAAAAAAGACCTGATACCAATTTTCCTCAAACTATTCCATAAAATAGAAGGAGAAGGAACACTACATAACTCGTTTCATGAAGCCATAATTACTCTGATACCTAAACCACACATGGACCCAACCAAAAAAGAGAACTTCAGACCAATCTTTCTTATGAATATCGATGCAAAAATACTCAATAAAATTGTTGCAAACTGAATCCAAGAACTCGTCAAAACCACCATTTACCATGATCAAGTAGGCTTCATCTCAGGAATGCAAGGTCGGTTTAATATAGGAAAATCCATTAATGTAATCCATTATATAAACAAACTCAAAGAAAAAAAATCACACGATAATATCCTGAGATGCAGAAAAAGCATTTGACAAAATACAACACTGCTTCATGTTAAATTTATTGTAGAGATCAAGAATTCAAGGCCCATACCTAAATGTAATAAAAGCAATTTACTGTAAACAGCCAATATCAAATTAAATGGAGACATACTTGAAGCAATCCTACTGAAATTGGAGACAAGACAATGATGCCCACTCTCCCTATATCTATTAAATATAGTACTCAAAGTACTAGTTAGAGCAATAAGACAACAAAAAGAGATCAAGGGGATACAAATTGGGAAAGAAGAAATAAAGGTATCACTATTTGCAGATGATATGATATTATACATAAGCGACCCCAAAAATTCTATCAGAGAAACTCTCCAGCTGATAAACAACTTCAGCAAAATGGCAGGATATAAAATTAACGCAAATAAGTCAGTAGGCTTCCTTTATACAAATGATAAACAGGATGAGGAAGAAATTAGGGAAAAAAAACTCCCTTCATAATAGCCACAAATAATATAAAATATCTTGGGGTAACTTTAACCAAACAAATGAAAGACCTGTATGACAATAACTTCAAGTCTCTCAAGAAACAAATCAAAGAAGATCTCAGAAAATAGAGTGATCTCCCTTGCTCATGGATTGGCAGAATTAACATAGTAAAAAATGGTCATCCTACCAAAGGCAATCTATGGATACATTGCAATCCCCATCAAAATCTCAACACAATTCTTCAAAGACATGGAAAGAGAAATTCTCAAATTCATCTGGAAAGGCAAAAAACCCAGAATAGTGAAACAATTATTTGTGTTGTTGTTTTGTTTATTTTATTTTGCTGTAACTAATATTTTTTAATTAATTAATTAATTTGTTTATTTTACACTCCATATTTTATTCCCCTCCATTCTGTCCACCCTCCTACTGCTTCACATACCATACCTCTTCCCCACCCTCCTGTATCCACGTGGATGTCCCTACCTCCAACGCCACCTGACCTCTAAACTCCCTGAGGCCTTCAATCTCTTGAGCGTTAGGTGAATCATCTCTAAATAAACAAAGACCAGGCCATTCTCTGCTGTGTGTGTGTTGGGGGCCTCATATCCACTCGTGTATGCTGCCTGTTTGGTGGTCCAGTGTTTGAGAGATCTCAGGGATCCAGATTAATTGAGACTGCTGGTCCTCCTACAGGGTTGCCCTCCTCCTCAGCTTCTTTCAGTCTTTCCCTAATTCAACAACAGGGTTCACCTGCTTCTGTCCACTGGTTGGGTGCTACTATCTGCCTCTCACTCTTTCAGCTGCTTGTTCGGAAACAGGCAACCTCAGGAGGTAAGAGGTTAGGGGGTCAGGGGAACCCTCCAGAATGCACCAGAGACCTGGAAGGTGAGAGACTCTCAGGACTCAAAGGGAGATGCCTTAGATGAAATGGCCGACAGTAGGGAGAGGGAACTTATAGAGCCCCACCTCCAGCAGGAAGACAGGACATCAAATGAGGGAGAGGGCATCCCACAGTCACAACTCTGACCCATAATTGTTCCTGTCTGAAGGAATTACAGGGATGGAAATGGAGAGGAGTCTGAGGAAAAAGAAGGTCCAGCAACAAGCCCAAAGAGGGATCCAGCTCAAGGGGAGGTCCCAAGGCCTGACACTATTACTGACGCTATGGAGAGCTCACAAAAAGGGACCTAGCATGACAGCACTCTGGACGACCCAACAAGCGGCTGAAAGAGTCAGAGGAAGACAGTTGCATCCAACCAATGGACAGAAGCTGCTGACCCCTGTGGTTGAATAAGGGAAAGATTGAAAGAAGCTGAGGAGGAGAGCAATCCTGTAGGAGGACCAGCAGTCTCAATTAATGTGGACCCCTGAAATCTCTCAAACACTGGGCCACCAAACAGGCAGCATACACCAGTAGATATGAGGCCCCCAACACACATACAGTAGAGGACTGTCTGGTTTGTGTTCATTCAGAGATGATGTACCAAAAACTCAAGAGACTGGAGGCCACAGGGAGTGTAGAGGTCACGTGGCATGGGGGGTAGGGACATCCATGTGGAGACAGGGGCTGGAAGGGCGGTATTGGATATTGAACAGGGTGGACGGTATAGAGGGGTGGGAATAAAATGTGGTGTGTAAAAAAAAAAAGTACTTCTAAATAGGTCCACATCCCATTGTCCTATTTACCATTTTTTAACCCCTACCTTTAGATGGTGAGCTAGAAGGGGGTGTCAAAGCATTTGAGAACCCTTATTAAATTAGGTTTTGAATAATATAGGCTTACAAACTCTCACCTACAATATTTAACATTAATCCGCTCTATCTTCATGGGAATCTTTTTAAAGCTTCCTTTCTTTCAACTTGGAGGTTTCATGCCTGGCCTCAGCATGACAATTATCACTCAGAACTCAACTTGCCTGTCTTACACTCTGAAAGCTGATGGCACAAAAACTCTCACCACCAAACTCTTTCCTTTTTTTTTTTTTTCCTTCAGGAAAGCCCATTTTTGTTCCATGTGAATTAGCAGAATCTGAAAACGAAGAAATATGTGCATGTGTGCAATACTCTATTAATAACTGATAACTTATAAATCTTCTTTTCTATATTCACTTGAATTCCTACCATTTGGCATTACCCTCCTCCCCTCGTACAGTTCATTATGATTCAAATCACTCTCAGTTCAGATAAATCTACCTAAATTGATTTTTATCTGAGTACTCAAAGGTATAACAAGGGTTGCACTGATAAATTTCGACAATCTGTTCTGGGAATCTTAAAGAGCAGATATAGGATGGAGGGTTGGCTTTTAGAACTTGCCATTTCGTGGTATAAACACTACCATCCTAGATGATTTTTAACTCCCAATATGATGTGACAGGATGAGGAATTGGAAAGAAGTAATAAGAGTTGGCTCATGTGAGCCAGTAGGTGCAAATTTCACCAACATGCAACACTCAACTTACTAGACACTAGTTTCAATATGTATTGGACAGCATGAAAGGGGTTTCAGATCCAGCAATTTACTTCAGCCATAAAAGTGTGGGGAATCCGACTTCAGGCTTGTGCTTCCTGTAAAAGCTATTAATTGCTTGATTATCTAACTAATTACATAATCTGATTCTGTTAGCTAGTATGTATATTTATATCAGCTCCCAACATTAGGGCATTAAGAACCACCCTACGTCATCCTCATATAGTCCCACTGCTACAATTATTTCAAACTACAAAAATCTTTGAAAACATACATACAAGGATACTTCTAAATGAAAGCAAGCAGGCAGATTGTGCAGGGGCTGAGTTGGGTTGTCTAAGAACAAGCAAGAGCTGTTATGTTGTGTTTCCTGTGGTTCTGTTTTAATAGAATAATCATGCACACATACACACAGACTGTTCCTTTGACATTATGTAAAGGAAGCCATTCAAAATCAGTAACAACCATAGTCAAAATCAATACCTGTTACATGCAGTATATAAGATATAGACCAAATTGTCCCTCTATTATGATGGCATATCATGCATATACCAAGAGCCATGGTACATCAGATGTTTCTTAAATCCTTTTCAGAGACCAAACTGTTTCACTGAATTTGAAAGTGTTAGACTAAATCTAGTGATTCTTCTCATCTATAGATATAGCTAGTTTATTTTCTAAACTCAAAGCCAGAGCTTAAGCAAAAGAACACAGCTTCATAATGTACACACTTATTCTGTGGCAGGCTGTAGTAAGTACTGCATCTGGAGCAAATGATATGGCTGGAGAGGTGGCCCAGTAGGTAAGAGGCCTGCTAAGCAAGCTAGAAGACCTGCACTCATGAAAAAGCTGGGTATAGCTGTGCACATGTGGGTTGTGGAGCACAATCCTGTACACCATGATTGTGAGAGCAGGGCAGAGGCAGGAGGATCACTGAGCTGGCCACCAGCCTGGCTTCAAGTTAGTGCAAGACTCTATAGCAATATAGTAATGGAGCCAGAGAAGGAAGGACACCTAAAAGCACATAAATACACACATCCCACATTCACATACATTTGCAGTGACATTTCTTGGCTAATTAACAAAATATCTTTTTTTTTGAAAAGGTCCAATCATACTAAAATCATGGAGATAAGAGAGTAGGTGTCATTCCGGTCACCTGTGGTTGAGTAACAAGTCATGCCAACACATAATGGTATGAGAGATCTATAATCAGATGACAGTCTCGGGTCAGACTCTAGGAGTCTGTGGACTCACTACTAGGTCTCTCCAGTATAGCAGCCATCCTCTTCACACAACAGCTCAGAGCAGAGCACTAGAAGTCAAATGTTCTACAACCAAAGGAGAGATCAGAGATCATGGAAGTTCAAATCCTAGCTGAAGCAGCTCCAAGGAGGAGGGAAATCAACTGCATCGAGATTCTTTAAAAAGACTTTTAACTCAAAGAAGAACTAACAGATGATAAAATGAAATGTCTGATTCCTGCTGAGAAATCACAAAACGAAAATAACAACTCGTCTTTCTGAAACTGTTCACGCACATCCCTCTGCAATCCTCCCCGTTTGTCTTCTCCAACTCTAAACATCTACTGTCCTGCTTTCTATTACCATTAGCTGGCTTGCATTTTTGAAATTTTATAAGTATCAAACCCTAAAAGATAGGTTCTTTAGTTTCTTTTTTCTGCAAAATTACATGTCAGATTACACACACACACACACACACACACACACACACTGTGCTTAATAGTTCTTTCATTCAGTCTAGGCTATTGGGAAGCAGCTAACCTTTGTGTAGACATCTGAAAGCCAGTTTACTTTTTCAGATTCTAGAGGCCTCTGAGTTATTGCTGGTCTAAAAATGTCATTAATAAGCTGGTACAAGAACACAGGAACAAAACTTTGAACAGCTTATTTTACCTATAAATGTTGTAGCTGGGCCATATGCTAAGTGTATATTTAATCTTTTGAGGAACAGTTGCTCTGTTTACTAGAGTGGCCACATGTTTTTATGTTATCACCAAGTTACTGCAGTTCCAATGTCTTCATAGCCTGAATGGCACTTGCTCTGCTCAAACTTCCAACAACAGTCATATAATAACATCTCAGTGTAGTTTTAGATTCTTGACCTTAAGGATGAATACAGCCTACCATCGTTACATGTGCTTTAGTGTAACAATACAGACGCTCTGATGAAGTGTTTGTTTGAATCTTGCTCGTTTGAAAAATGAGCTTTTTTTATAATTATTGTTGAGTTTGAAGAAATCCTTATTCATTCAGTATATAACTTCACTATCAAGCTTATTTTTTGCAAAGACTTGTGTTGCAACAGATGGAGACAACAACAGAAAACCACAACTAATCATGTGGTTATTTTTAAAAAAATTTTTTTGAGATAACTGCATATGTATAAGGAGGTGCAAAAATAATAATGTTTTCATATAATTCACCCCCAGTCAGCTTTCCTGATGTGATCCTTCATTTCAGTCATACCCATCACCCATCGCGTTGCTCTCACCATCTCTGTTGTATAACAAAACTTTTTCTGGGGAGACATTACATACATGTCTGTTCACCCAGATAAGAAGCCCAAGACAGAAAAAAGTATAGATTCCACTAGAGTCCAATTTGGTGAGCCAATAAGTTTTACTGGGCTTACTTACAGAAATATGGGTGAGGAGATACTTACAGGAGTAGAAATGATTCAAAGACAGCGGAATCACCAAGACCTACCCGCGGACGTCTCACAAAGCTGGGAACCTGATGCACACCACACGGCTTACCGGTAGCAACAGGTTGCAGTACCCCTTCGAAGTGACTCAGTTAGATTCTACCGGTAGCAACAGGTTGGCAGTACCCCTTCGAAGTGACTCAGTTAGATTCTACCTCTTTCAGGCAACTCAGTTGGCTTCTGCTTCTTCTAGGCAGCTGCTTTAGGCTCATGTCAGAGCCTTCTTTGCAGTTTGGTTTGCCAAGAGTGTTTCTCAGCAGTCCTAGCAAGGTGTTTAGTGCATCAGGTGTTGTTTCCGGAATTCCTGAAACTATTTTGAATTGTTTATTTCTATGTTTAAAGAGCTTCCCTGTAAGGATAGAAAGTTTCACTCTGGGAGGAAGCTGTTACATAAGGGTCCAACTTCTGGAAAGCATGGATCTAGTCTCTCTGTCATAATTTTGTTCTTTTCATTTACCATAATTTTCTTGAACCAATGAACTGTTACCTGGGTCTTGTTTTATAAAATAGGGCTGTGAAGAGTGTGGGGCTTGACGGGCCCTGCCAAGGTATTCCCTTGAACAATCAAGCCATACAACCGACCTAATATAGTTTATTTGGGACTAGGGGAGGGAGTAGAGGCAAAGAAGGGGGGGGCAGAGAAGGACTGAAAGAGAGAGGAGAGGAAGAGAGAAAGAGGGGGAGATGCAGGTTAGGACTCGTGGTGGAGAGAGAGAGAGAGAGAGAGAGAGAGAGAGAGAGAGAGAGAGAGAGAGAGAGAGAGAGAGAAAGAGAGAGAGAGAGAGAGACAGACAGACAGACAGACAGACAGGCTGATTTCATGACAGGCTTTAAACTGGCAGCCAAGGAGACTAGGCCTAAATCCCTATTAAAAGAACTGGGCAATTCCAGGCAAGTTCAAGCCTCAGAAGCTGCCTGCCACCTAGCCTGGGGCAAGGACAATGGGTCAGCAGCAGTTTCCAGACCTCCCCATCAAGTTTCCAGTCCCCACACCCCAGTAGTGGAATGTCTATAGAGATAGACCCAACAGACTAACATAGAGCTCACCCGTCTACCCAGAATTCCCTAATGTGCTTTAAATCAGGCCTGCAAGCTCTCTTGGTTGTCTATATTGGTGGTAATGGGGAGACCCCAGAATGCTAGACTTCTGTAGAATACAACATTCTTTGCGTTTACATACTATCTGAGTCTTTGAGTCTGGGGTATTTTTGTTTGGTCTCTTATGGTGGGGTGAAGGTAGAGAGTCCTTTTTAAATATGAACCAGGATCATAACTGGCTGTTGCTGGGTAAGTGTTGGGTGGAAACTAGAGGAAATGCGAACAATATGCATGCAAACTTTTTTTCATTGTTTAGTATTCTACTGTGTGGATGTGCCATCTTTATTTACTGGCTGACATTCTGAAGGGTGCCTTTGCTGTTCCCAAACTGGAGTTATGAACAAAAGCTGCTATGGCAACTGGGTTCAGGTTTTGATGTGAATAATGCACCTAACTGTCCATAGTTTCATTGTTAATTGATTGTTCAGGTTTTAACAAGCTGTAATACTATTTTCTGAAGTGGTTAAACCATTTACTATTTCTTTAATAAATAGATTTGTAAGAGGGTTTTCTCTGTATTCTCATTGGCATTTGTTTTAATAACTTATTTTTAGTTTTAGCCATTGTAATATGTTTCTTGCCATTTTAATTCCACGCCTGTCCCCTCGTTGGTACTGATAAACAGGCTTTACCTATATACCCTCTTTATCAACAAGTTTCATCATTTTGCATATTGTTTCATTTAATTTTTAAGACTGACTTTCCAAATAATCTAATTGAGACATAATACTTGTATGTCATTAAGTATAAGGATTGTAATGTATAAAACGCTTGATGATGAATTCAAGGAATTAAGTTCCAGCTCTTGAAATATGAATCATTTGTGATGGTAATCTTCCACCCTTTCTAAACTTACTGTTGAGTTGTGAGAGTCCTTTACATAATACAATACAAGTAAATTTTCTAAGTAATTGCATTAAGTGATGTTAAATAGTAGAATAATAATTGGTAATAAGTTATTAATGAAATAGTTATTTCTCATTCTTTTCATTCCCATATGATCCTTCTTTCTTAAACAATTTCAAGATTTTTCTGTTCATGTTTGAAGTTTTAGTCTCTGTTTTATTTATGACTTTGATTTGTTTGTTGTTTTGAGACAGAGTCTCACTAGTCCAAGCATGATAGTACTCCCAATCCCTTGCTTCAGCATAGTTGCTTCAGCAGCAGCATCCTGAGTGCTAGAAACATATGTGTGCACTACTACACACACTCCCCCTCCATTTTCTCAGGTGCTGGTTTGTGAATAACAAAATCTTTATTTACTATGCTTGAAACATCTTTCTCTTTAGAAGTTATTTTTGCTGGGTATAGAATTCTAGGTAATCTGTGTCACCTTTACTTTCCCCTCTGTAAAATAAATTCTTTCCTTCCTACATTTATTTTAAAGAGCAATTTTCTTGTTCACTGAGTTTGAGCAATTTAACCACTATATATGATGCTCATGTTTCTTATCCTTGGAATTCATTGATATTGTTGGATAATTTTTGTTGAATTTGAAAAATATCTCACCATTATTTCAACTGTTTCTTTGATTCTTTTCTTGAGAATGCTAAATTGAAGCTGTTTGGACTTACAACTCAGATCCCATATCTTTTCATATTTTAGTTTGTCTGTGTTGTCTCTTATGCTCAATACCATTGATGCATTATTGATCCTAGTTGTAGCAGCTTAAAATCATTAGAAGATTGGATTTTTTTTAACCTTCATTATCTCTACATACTACATCTCTGTTCCAGTTCAGGTTCAACTAGCTGCTTTTTCTCTATCATGGATTTTGTTTCTCAGACACCTAGAAGTTTTGGGGTATATACTGGACTCATGTGCTGACTGCCTGAGCTTCATTCTGGCTCATTACTTAGAAACAGTTTGATGTGGGAGATTGCTAATTTAGGGGATTGATACATGGAACCAGAGCAATACTTAATCTAGACACAGCTGATTATTCTGCATGCCTACATTGTGAATGTCCTACCCTGTGACCTCTGAATCATGAGGTATTATAGTCAGCTTGGTGGGAATAGGCTCCATGTTCTCTGATCCTGGTATTTTCTTACCAGGTCCTCTGACAGTTTCAGAAGCTATTGTTTTCATTTTAATATTAAATAGCTCTGAGGGTTCATGTCTTTGATCACTTGGTCCCCAGCTAGAAGCCTAGTTTGCGAAGGTTATTATCTTCTTCAGGATACAGAGCCTTACTGAAGCTTCTTTCTGTGCTGAGCTTCCTGATTTTGGATCCAGTGTGATCCTCTGCTCAACTTCCCACCATTAAGTGGTTGCCATGTTGGATGGTGCCCCTTCTTAAACTGTGGCTTCAAAAGCTCTTTCTCCCTCAAGTTGATTCTTGACAGCAATAAGAAAAATAACAAATTCTGGTGCCTTCAGAAGAAATATGGACTTATTTATCTGTGTGTCTTGAGAGTTCAATACTCTGATCTATAGTATATGTTTTCATCTCTCCATACACTAAACTTCACAGGCAGTCTGGTGGACTCACAGTAGGTTTAGCTTTCATGTGACATAGTTTTAAAACATGCTATTATTTTGAAACAGTCATTCAATTCACTTTATGTTTCTGCCTTCTTTTAGAAAAACCCTTCTTTCTTTACCCTAGGCTTAATGTCCTGAAGACCATTGTTTCAATTTTTTCTTCTTTTTGTTTTTAATATTTCATTTGAAATATTAGCCCTTTTTACTATGCCTTGATTTAGGGTGAAGAATTTTACTTCTTGGTAGGACAATATGTGGTAGGCATATGTGGACTAATATTTAAGCAATATATACTCACTAGGAATTATTTCTTAAACAAAGGAAAAGGAATCCATAGTTTGGGGGACAGAATCATTTGTCATTATTGTCAAAAAGGGAAGCCTTTTTTTGTCCTTCTAGGAATCTCAAGAAGGTAGCTTTGTTATGCAGTCCCACTTCGAAGTGACAGATCATTATAACTTAAACTTCCAAAGAGTCGGATCCTTCTATCTGGTTAACTATTCAGTTTTTGTGGTCTAGAATAGTGTTATTCAGAGGGGTGAGTCCATGGTAGAATAGAAATAAGCAAACATTTCAGGTAGTTAGTTAAATACTCAGTGTTGCTTCTAACAAGTGTCACATCTGGTAACTCAAACAGTGGTAGCTAACTCAAATTCCTTATCTGGTATTCATAATTTTCTCTTTGCTCAAGAAAATACATGAAGGAGATAGAACTATAAATGCTCTTCTGTGTCTTCTTCACACCAGCTGACAGGAAAACAGAATATCTGAATGCGAACGTATGTTTTACTACACTTGTACAACAATAATCTAATCTAATACCACTTATAAAAGTAATCCCATGTAGATCAAACATATAAAACTATAAAACACTGAGAAGTAAAGCCTTGTGTTAGATCTGGCAGTGATTTCTTGGGAATCACATCAGAGGCATAGAAGAACAATAACAACAGTCATACAGCTAAATTGCATGGTACTGAAATGAAAATTTTCTATGTATCAAAGGACACTACAAACAGAAGAAAAAAACATCTATATAGAATGGGAGAAGGTATTTGCAATCTACAAGCTAGTATGTGATTCATATCTAGACTCAATAAAGAATTCCTATCACCTATCATTATTGAGAAAACAGTCCTCAATCCAAAAAAACAGGGAGCACACCTGAATAAACACACCTCCACAGAAGATAGACAAATATCCAATAAATTAATTTTCTGAAGTTGTATACTGCTCAGTAGTAGAATTCTGGTTATCATGAAGAGGGCTCTGGGTTTGATCTGTAGTGAAGGAAAGGAAGAAAGAAAGAAAGAAAGAAAGAAAGAAAGAAAGAAAGAAAGAAAG
>JADRCD010213184.1:33291-57637 GCA_019843815.1 Montemys delectorum
AAGAAAGAAAGAAAGAAAGAAAGAAAGAAAGAAAGAAAGAAAGAAAGAAGGAAAGAAAGAAGAGATTTTCAATTTCAGTAGTTGTTAGAGTAATTTAAGTAAAAATCACAATGTTGTACTATTTAACATTCATCAATGTTGTACTATTCAACATTTAGAATGCCTATTATTAAACAATGAAACAATGAGACAATAGCAAATGTTGATGATAACATAGAAAAATTGAAATTCTTACATACTTCTGTGGGGTTTATAAAGTCATTGATCTGCTGTGGTAAACATTGTGATTAAATATAAAGTTAAATATAGAATTAATATGGGACCCAGGGATGGCACCATTGATCATATACCCAAAATAATTGAAAGCAGGCACACAAAGAGGCATCCATCTCTGTACTCTTAATACCGTTATTTACAACAAAGTAAGGACAGCAACCCAAATATCCACTGATAAATAGATAGAAACCCAAATATAGTAAGACATACAATGAAATATCACTGAGACTTAAAAACAAAGGAAATTCTAACACATGCTTAAGTTTTTTGAATGAAATATACTAGTAAGAAGAGAAGATAAAAACTGTGTCATCCCCTTAATATTACTTGGAAGACTCAAATTCCAGAAACAGAAGGCAAAATAGTGGTTTCTAGACACTCGAAGGAGAATCTGCATAACTCTGTTTATAATGAGTACAGTTTCTATTTCAAAAGATGAGTAATATTCTAAGGAAGGTAGTGGTGATGGCTGCACATTATGAATGATTTAATTCCACAGAGCTAATAACTAAGCTAGGTGTCATGGTAGACATGTGTAATTCAAACTAAAGCAGAAAGAACTCCATGCATTCCAGGCTTCACTGGGCAACATGATGGATATCAGGCCAGGCAGGAGGATGCATAGAAAATAATACTAATACTAATACTAATACTAATACTAATTATTATTATTATTATTATTATTGACAATTTAAAAATGGTAAATTTTATTTATATTTACCACAATTTTAAAAAGGTTTCATTTATATACATAAGGATTTCTTTGTAATAAAGAATAATTTTAAAACACATGTGTAGTTTAAGTGATATTTCAGGTTGTTAAAGCTGTCCATCTCACTTTATCTAACTTTCAGAAGAATTGTTACAAAATGTATCACTGCCTAATATCTCTTTCATTAAGAAAAATCAGTATGCTGGGACAATGAGCTAAGGTGATTTGGACTTGCCTGGTGTCAAGAGCTAGGACCCAGAGCTGCCTATCTCTTGCCCTCTGTTCTCCACACTTCTTCCTTGTTCATCATATCGTGAAATACTCAGAACTTGTGAATACTTACCTGGTCTAGGAGTTAGAAGGTGTCTTCAAATTTTAGTGGATGATAGGGATGAATATCTTGTATATCTTTCTTTGTGTTAGGTTTGACTATGATCTAAGTCCATTATGCATACATTATATTTCTAAAATTAGCTCCTTACAAATTCAATATGCAAAACACAATGAATGGATATGGAGACTACTAAGCACCACTAATTACAGAAACCTTAGTACTTAAGAAGCCACAGTATAGAGATCTTCCTAGGAATCCATAAATATTTTCTGTGATATCTAATTTTCTTCATCATGTTAGGCATATTTTAGCCTTATCCATCTTTCTGTATATGTGTCTGTGTGTGTGTAGATGTTCATGTGCATATATGCATGTGTGAATGCATGTGCATGTATGTGTGTGTATGTTCATGTGCATATGTGCATGTGTACACGCATGTGTGTGTGATGTATATTCTCATGTGTGGTTACAGGTGTCTGAACATGCACATGGAGGCCAGAATCAAAATAAGCAAAAAAACTAATAAGACAAAAATGCTGAAAAAGTCAATGGGAAACAAAGGTTTTCCAAAAACTACCATTGAATTTGTTTTGTGTTGGCCAACTACACCTGAGTGTAGGGCTTACCCTCAGTTGTGGTTGATACACCCAGTGACGATGCATTGGGAAACACTAATTTCTTTCTTGCCAGTGAACATCAATGCAGAGAGTTTCTTAGTAAGGTGTGGGGAGTTCAGCCTCTCCTCTAGCTTGAATCTCTATAGGACTTTGGCATGCTGCCACAGTCTCTGGGAGTTTATATGTGCAACAGTCCTGTTGTGTCTGAAAGACATTTTCCTCTGAGCCATACATAGCCTCTGGCTCTTGAAATGTGCCTCTTCTTCTGTATAGATCCCTGAGCCCTGAGGGGAAAGGTTTAACAAAGACATCATATTTACGACTGATGTACTCCAAAGTCTCTCACTCTCTTCATATGCCGTGGATCCCCATGTTCTTATCTGAGAGAAGTTCTCTCAAGTGAGTTGAGTATGGCACCGACCTATGAGTAGAGCAGTATAAAAGCACTAATTTTAAATTCACTAGAGTTGAATTGTGAGAGTAAAAAGAAACAGAGGAAGTTGGGGGGAAATGTAAACAACAGATGCCATTGGAATTTAGACAACTAGAATTGTGTACTCATGTTCAGACTAGATTGTGTAACCTCAAATTAGTTGCTTTATGAGTTTAAATTCATTCACTCTATAATAAACCACAGATACTTAGTAAGGCTAAATGGATAATCTTATTGGGATTACAGCTTCAGTATTCTAAGTCCCATTACTCTACTGCATTGAATGGGAGAGACTAGAAAGATGCATATTTCAAGAAAGAATAACTGGGAAAAAAGTAGACATGGGATTCAGGTAGTAACCTTTGGGCAGCAAGTAACAGAGCTCCCAGCTGTAAGTAACTTGAGTAACAGAGGTATCCTATTAATGCTAGAATGGACCCAGTGGTGGTGGTGCACTGCTTTAATCCCCAGCAGAGTCAGGTAAATCTCTATGAGTTCAAGGCTGGCCTGTTCTACAGAGTGAGTTCCAGAACAGCCAAAGCTACACAGAGAAATCCTGTCTCAGATAAATAAGTAGATAGATAAACAGACAGACAGATAGATACTCAAAACAAAAAGAAAAGAATTCTAGAGTGGCAGTTTCTGTGTTGATTGGCTAACATCTCACTGATGTCACAGCTGTGGCACAGCTTTGTCCATATTCTCATAACAAGCTCTTGTCTTTATAAATTATGCCTGCCATAGCAGAGAGAGTGAATTGCTTCCTACACAAACTTCTGTCTGTCTATTGCCACTCCCATCCCTAACATGGGTAAAAACAATTAAAATGAAAACTTAAATCTATTAAACTGGTTTTATATATATGTATATGTATATACATATATGTGTGTGTATACATAAGCTTGTATACATATATGTGTGTGTGTATATATATGCTTGCCTTTTCTGAATCAAGTTCTGCAAGACACCAGGAAAATAAATCAGAGTTATTACTGAACAAAAGAGAAGAATGGAAAGTGTGAAAAAGCAGAGACAAGATCAGAAAAGTTGAGTATGTCAAGGAATACAGCAGGAGCCAAGAGGTTCTTAAACTTTGTTTTATTTTTCTAAAAATTTGCATGTTATTGACTTTTAAAATTATCATATGTATATATACATGTGTATAAATATATGTATATGTAAAATGTGACATGTTTATCATGCATACAATACATAATGGTAAGATCTAGGAAATGCACACATTGATCACCCAAGACATGCATCATATTTTATACATCAGGAACATAAAATAATCTCTTCAACTGGCTATTTAAAGTATTTAATTAACCACTGTCAACTGTGATTATCCTACTGTGTTATATCATACAGCACTGAAACCTATCCCTTACCCAAATGAGTTTCCATAATTAAGATAAATTCTAAATTTCTAAACATAAATGTTTCTAAACACATTATTTGTGTAAATTCAAATGTGACAGTGACCTTGGCCCTGATGTACTTAGTCAGATGATTTAGGACTAAGGAAGAAAGAAGTAAATAACTTGAGCACTGAGGCAGAACTAGGCTTTTGGTGAGAATTTCTTGACACCAGCTCTATAACTGTGAACCCCCCCCCTCCATATCCATGCAAGAGTTATAAAGATGGGTCTTCATGCTGGACTCCTAACAGAAGAAGCAGGGGGCTATATCGTACTCTGTTGCCTTCCTTTGGATGTCATCGCCCTACTGGGCTGCCTTGTCTAGCCTTAATAGGAGATGTACCTAGTCCTACTGCAACTTGATATGCCAAGGCAGTAGATATCCCTGAGAAACTCCTCTTTTCTGAGGAGATAGAGAAGAGGCATGGATTGGAGCAGGTGAGAGGAAGGCACTGGGAAGAGAGGTGGGAAGAGAAGCTATCATTGGGATGTAAAGTAAATAAATTAATGAATGAATGAAAAAATAGTGAACAGTCAGTTTACATTCTTTGCATAGAAGTTTTTCTCCCTCTCCTGCGAGGGAGAAGTCCTGTGAGATTCAAATGATCGCAGTAAGGGATGGAGTTGCTAGGGTGAACAAGAGAGTATGCACAAGGTAACATTACAATCTCAAACCAAAACCTAAGGTGGCACTCTGACCTTCAGTTCCTCACACAGTGTCAGAAAACAAGGTCAGCACAGGACTCCTGAATCCCTCTCTATGTGTCCCTAGAAGTCCCTCTAAGAACCTCAGGTGTGGGGAAAAAACAACTGTCTCAGTGAACTGAAACTTCTGCTCTGAGGCAGTAGCAAGCAGTTTCTCCTGAATGTAGCGTGTTCTTGGCCACGCCTACCGTTGTAATATAATAAACCAATGTTGTCCACTTAGTCTGGAAACTGTGATGTCTCATACTACTGTTTTAGCTCCATTTTTCATGGATATAATAGTTTGTGGAAATTACAGCAGATCAGGTCAGAAAAGGCTGTAACTGGTAAGTTCAAGTCATAGGAAGCACAGCTCAAACTGTGATTCAAGGCTAACCACTCTCTTTGATCTTATTTTAGTAAGCATCTGCATCCTGGTGAAAGACACAAAATGGTCAGCTGAAGTTGTGAGAATGGATACAGCCCCAAGAAAGATGACAGAAAAACTTAAGGGAGCCATCCTTTTTAGGTTTCCAGAGATTCCCAAACATGTGGAACGTACAGCTGGGAACTTCCTCAAGTTGGAATTTGGCGATGACCCATTCTACCACCCTATTGAAAAGGGCAGATCACTATCACCAAGGACAGAATGATAGAATTTGTGTCAAATTTATTCATTCACTTCACAAGTAAAATCCCAACAAAAATTCTTTTTTATACCTTTGAGACTAATCAGATACCATCTGTGCCGCCGTACTCCACTCGGTTCACATCTGGAAGAAGAATCTATAGGAGGAAAAACACACGTCTGTACTTACAGAACAGCTCCAGGTTAGCCTGAGGAAGACAGCTGCAGGACAGAACTGTGGCCCTCCGAGGAACTGCTTGGACGATCATAATTGTTTGATACACATCTGTACAGTGCTCCAATATAGAATGTATTTTGACAGAAAAGAGGTTTGGTGGTTTGTTGTAGTTGTTCTGAATGTAGCATATCAAGCGTCCATTTATCTCATAAATTTGTAGAACTCACTCCCATACAAGCCTCTGCAGTGACCCTGTTACAGGGTCACTGTGAGGACACATGAGATTATTCTTCCCATAACCCATATCCAAAGTTCAGTGTCTAGGGACATTGCTGTATGGATTTGTCACACTCTCTGAGAAATTGTGATTCTATATACCAACACTGGACTACTATCACTTGTTTAAGATTTGAAGTGAAAACTACGATAGACATACAGTATTAGATAACTACTGTCACATGTGCTTTTTAATTTGGGGTCGAAATGATGAGCACAGCTTCTTCCATCCGTTTTATATATTCTTCACTTACATTTGGAGACACTAAGCCATAGGAAAGGCCATTGTTCTGCAATATGGCAGAGTATTTTTATCTGGCCTCTCAAGTATTGGCCCTGATTCACAGTGAGAACTGTGACCTAGCCACAGGACAGTGTCACATTTAAAATGTGGCTTATAATATGTCTTTCAACAAATAGTCTCATTTTTGCCACAAATCAAAGAAGCTATGTAGGGTCAACCAACCACTGAACCATGAGAGACACAAACATTGATGCCTCCCCAGCAGCAGGATTTCCAAATTTGGTGCATTCTTCCTAAACTTTGAAAATAAAAGACAATTCATGGCTGCTCAAGTATGTCATAGGCTCACGTGTATGTGTGTGTGTGTGTGTGTGTGTGTGTGTGTGTGTGTGTGTGTGCGTGTGTGTAATTCAGGGCCATTTCCAGAGCAAAGGCATTTTACATTGTTTAGATCAGGACCCTAAGGGCTCGAGAGTTTATACTTATGTAAAGATAATAGGCATAAATGAGATGAGTCCCCAGAAAACAGGAGCACACTCACTCACAATATTGATGGAGAAAAGTGAGGGCAGGGTGTATGAAGTCTAAACAAATATTCAAGCACAATCAAATAATGCCCTGTATTAAGTGGCCACTGTGTTATCACAGAGGCACAAATGAGTTTAGCTTGGCAATCCCATCCCAAAACACCATTGGTTGAGGCCATATGTGTTGCTATCGCAGGGGGTGGAAATTGGATGAGGGAGCATGTCTTCAGACTGGGAAGGGGCTTATGCTAGTAATTATGGTGTAAGAGTGCTACAAAGTGAAAGGATATTTAATAAGACTACCATAGGTGGGAGCTTTCACTTTTTTGCCTTCAGCCTTGGTCACTTGTACCTTCTCTCATAGCTACCAGCACAGGGATAAAATAAAAGTGTATGTCTAGAGCCAGGGGCTTTTCCCCTGCTGCAAGTGCTTCATGGGAGCCAAAGTTTCTCAGAATTCCCCACAGGAGCCATCCACGCAGGGTCTCTACATTTCAGTTCATACTTTTTCATCACTGAAACTCATAATGGAGACATCCAGGGCTTAATTTTGTCATAAAACCTTTAAACGCAAAACACACACTCGTACTAAATGGAGAAATCTATTTGGCAAAATTTCTTTTGTAAGAAAAAAAAAGTCACAGATTTTTGTTGTTGTTGTTGTTGTTATTGTTGAATGTTCTGCACTCTTCATTCCCTCAAAAAAAAAAAAAGAGGGGTACTGATGTGGGGAAGAGCAGAGAAAAGGGGAAAAGTGGCTTCAGCACAGTGGAACCCTAAAAAATGCACATGAATCAATTATGAAAAAAGGGAAGGTCCCTTTGAATGGGGAAAAGCTGATTGGAATTAGATAGGCTTTGTTCCTATCTGCAAGGTACAAGGAGGGGACTTTTCAGTGGAACAGAAAAGGGGGATTTGGGACTGTTTGGCTGCTTAATGCCATCGTGCTTCAGAGCCCATGTGAAAATTTGCTGCTGGCTATTAATCATCATTGTGCCCTGCAAAGAAGCTGCTACAATGATGACTATATGTCATTATATTCCCACTGTAAGGAACGAATCAGAGAGCTGGGAAAGTTGGATAAGAGCGGCTGAAAAACTTTTAAGCGGTCGAATCTATTTAAATAAATTTACATCCCATTTGCTACTTTCTCTGGTATGGGAATCATACTTTAAAATGAAACAATATGCTGTGTTCATGGGGCCTGGTCTTTTATTCCCTGTCCCTGAGCCTACTTTCCAGGTCAGCCTTTGCCAGCGCTGACAGCACGCTTTTCTCATAGCCTCTCCTTCTCATAGCCTTTGGTTGCTTTCAAGTTCAATTTAGCACAATAAAGTTGTTATGCATGACAGTTTGGGGAGCAGAATAGGTGATGTCTGGGCCCGCTGTGTCGCTACAAAGTGGACCCATTCTCTGTGGGCCAGCTCAGTTACTGGAGCCTTACTGGTGGGACACAGCCATGGACTTTCAGACGTTCCCATCCTGACGAAAACAATTAGCTTCAAACTGCACGAAGCCTCGGGGTCAGCCTCTCTTTGACTGAGACTGCACCATTAAATATGCTGCGGTGGATTTCAAATTTATGTTGATCTGTCCTGTTGTGCTCCTCTTTTATGTGCTTTATTTACAGATGTGTAAAGAATAGGGAAAGTTGGAGTTCCTCGTGCTTTAAGAGTTTTATTAGAAATCCAAGCCATTGTTTTATGTTTATTTTATAAAGCAATAGAGTTGAAACATGTCAGGCTTAATTCCATTAGGCTGAACTGCCCAGAACAGAGCCCTGGGGTTTGGAAGACAGAATCTGAAAGGAAGTGTCTCCTTGGCTAAGCATCATGAACAAGGCAAACAACAAACAACTCTGGCATACCACCATGGTCAAGATAGCTGTCTACTGGGAGATGGTACCTTTCCAAAATCTTACTCTGACCTAAAAGTGACAGGTTTCTTAATAGAACCAAAAGGTGATTTCTCCACCATTCCATACTACCATGTGTATGTGTGTGTGTGTGTGTGTGTGTGTGTGTGTGTGTGTATGTGTGTACATATGGGTCAATCATATCAATTAGTGTTAGTATTCATTGATAACTTCCCAAGGACTTACTGTCTGTGACATAAAATTCTGTTGCCATGAAGTAAAGATTACTCAATTTTGATGCTGCAGAAATATTCTCATGAGGGGCATATACTCTCTTGTCTCCCTGAAAAGAACCACACAACACAGCAAATTTAGATCCATTTACATTTAACCATTTCAGTCATCTGAGATAGTGTCCTCACTCTCTTAGTTCTTGTAGGGAAATACATCACAGCTGTCTTGATTACTGATCTCACTAATTATAGGCTGCAACCATCAAACCCAACTCCTTCCACACTGGACATTAACTGAGAGAGGATAACACAAGCATAGTCCACTCTTCTAAAAGTCTAGAATTTTGGTAAATTATTTGTAAGATTTACATATTTTACCAACAGGTGAAATACTGAGTCATGGTATCATGTAATATTTACTTTAACTGTGTTTTAATTAAAAAAAACACAATGGAAATGGTTATTGTATAATAGAAGAAATATCCCTCAGGACAATCTATATTCTAATGTAAAATTTAACACAACCTTAAATCTTTTTAATCAAGTTACATGAGAAAAAACAGAAATCTGACTTATCTTCAGCAGATATGTGGATTGTTTGCCCTCATCATCTCTCTCCTTTTGCTATTATTTTAAAACTATTTGGTGTCATTCTCCTGAAGGCATTTTTCCAAGTCAACATATTTAATAGCTTTTGAAAATACAGACAGACAAACACAAATTGTATTATGAGAGACAATAAATACACATGTAATAAAAGCACTTTTCTAATTTTCAAGTAAGACAATATCTTTGATATTATAAATAAGTACACAAAAATTTAAAAAACTCTTTAACTAATAATATGTGGTTAAAGAAGACTCATTTTCTCCAACAAATATGTGAGAACTATATAAAATTTTATTTTACAGTGGCAGTGTGAAGAGAGAATGATTAAATGTTAGAAAGAGGGCACTAGAAGTTCACATGTGTGCAGAGAAATGCCCATGTGCAGACAGCAATGTAAAACTTGATACATGCTAATTCATCTGGGCTCTCCAGTGAAAACATCAGGTGATTTACCATAAAAGATGTCTCCCAAATAATAAGAAATAAGAGGGAATATTGACAAAAAGCTCTGAGGATTACTTGTAATATAATTATATAAAAGTTTTAGATTTTTACAGAGACCCCTAAGATTTGGACTGATTCCAGGGTAAGACACAGTGTGACCAAGTCTGAGTAAATAGATATCTTCAGCAGAACCACTGCAGCTGCCATGGACGATGACTGATATAAAAGGTATCGGTATAGAAGATGGCCAGTCACCAATGTTCTCTAGGGGGAAAGGAAAGGAAGGAAGAGAAAGGCAAAATGCAAAGCCCATTATAGGCTCTGAAAGAAAAGAGGAAGAAGGCAGCATTTGTCATAAACAGCTCCAGCCAACTCTTATTCAGGTTCTTTACATGTTTTTGTTTGTTTGTTTGTTTGTTTGTTTTTCTGGAATAGGGTTTCAGTATGGTATGAGCTTCAGAAGAATATTGTCCTTCTTTCTTTCCCCCTTGCTTCCTCCTTTCTTGCTTTGTTTACAAAGGGAGGTTGGTAGAAGCTCTCATCCATGGGAGGAAATAACTAATTTGTGGTGATCCACAGGATCGTTATGGAGACCAATAACACAGATAAAGTGTGCAAATGGATTTCTTGAATGTAGAAGTTACGCCATGAATGTTGACTCCCTTTAGCTCTTGAGTATTTTGGATGTTTTGCAATTCCCAACCAAAAATCTCTCAATGAATAAGCCAAGTTATCTGACTTAAAATCTTATGCAGAAGGAATGATTGGGGACAAAAAATGATTCAGTGGGTAAAGTCTATCCAAGCCTAGGGGTGGATCTGAGTTTGAGTTCTGTTACCCACAGGGTGGAAGGAGAAAGCATCTGCTGCGAACTTTCTTCAAATTCCACAACTGCACATGCGCGCGCGCGCGCGCGCGCGCGCGCGCGCGCACACACACATGCACATGCGCACACACGTGCACATGCGCATATACGTGCACATGCGCATACACGTGCAGTAAATACTTTTAAATGTGATTTTAAAAATATAATGGAAGAAAAGCAGATGGTAACAAATCTTACCAATAATTTCCACAAAAGTCTCCCAGGGGCTTAGAAATTTTAGATATCAGAGAGATATTGGCATTGTCAGAAAGGATGCTGATAACTTAGCAGTTGGTCTTGATGCCCTGAAATAGTATATTTTGAAGGAACAATGCTTGTATATCTATGAAAATGTGAGCAGATCTATTGACACATTTAAGTTCTCAGAGAAGGTTATGAGAAGAATTATACACCCAACTAGTAAACTTCATTTTTGTGCAAAAGTCAAGCCACGTATGTAGATGGGGAGCTATATGGTATGAGGAATTTTTTATTAGTGTTATTTTTCTTTACCAATATAACACATAAATATTTAGCAAAATTTCAAAATAGAACTTTCAGAAGAATGTGTTACAACACTATTTACTACACAGCTCATGTTTTCTAGTACTAGTAATGATCTTGATCAAGTAATTGACTAGTCATTTTTGTTCTATTCGAATGGCCAATTGAATTCTAACTTTATCAATAGCCTTGTTTTAGAGTATAATATAGTTTGTGCATTAAATATACTCCTATAATTGAATATTATATGAATCTGGAAGATAAATTCAATTTTATTAGAAACACAATATACAATTAAGAATAGCAAACATATGTTTTACTATGCACAATACATGGTCATATTGGCCATTTTTTCCCAAAAGTCTGTGACTTTTAATGGCATTTGATTACATTCCTTAATGAAATCTTTTGCATGTTTAAGATATGTAAAATGTTAAACATTTCACCTTAACTTGTAAACTTGTTTTTCTTTTTACAAAGAATGATAGGAAACCAACAAGCCATTATGTATGTGGTATTTCTCTGATGTCTGAATCTTTTAACTATAAAATAGGATATATTTTCTTACATCTCATCATCAAGAATTTTTTCAACACCTGAGAATAGTGACTCAAACATAGAATGGTAAATAGGCCAGTTGTGCAACATACAATCTTTCAACAACTTTTTTTTTTTTACGACCAAGCTGTTAATAAAGAGACATATGTGCTGTTTTATGTATCCACACGCCTTACTAACATTTTTTTTTTTTTAGATCAACACCATAACTTACATTGTCTTCGACACAAAGTTCTGGCAAGCTTCAATAGATTCATTAGTGGGTTTTTCTTTACACCAACGAAGCTCAAAGGGGTTCTAACAATGGAGGTAATCACAGCGTCCCCCGATCCAAGCTTAGGTTTCCTTCCTTTCACTCCAGACTCCTATTTCATTTCTAAGCAACTGGATTTCCGTGGCATTCCCAGAACAAATAAATATCTCCCTTTCCCCTGCTTACATCTTTTGTGTATATTTTTCTATACAACTGCCTGTATTTAAACTAGTGTGGTAATGGCAGGGTTCTTCAGGTAATCTTTCATTGGACATAAATGGTGTAGCATTAAAATGCAGATAATGTTACCGCAATTAGAGAACGCTGTGCAAAACTTGAAAAAGACGAAGCTAAATGTTTGGACTAAACAAGTAAGTCTATGTTGTTAAGAGTGGGGCTGGGTAAGTTGCATTTTCAATAGATGCCTTAATGAATAAATGTTAGACTGTATCAACAGTCCTGAGCAGGCTTGTGGTTTGTGTGTGCATGAAGTGTAATGGTATCAATTGACTGGCTCTTTGTGGTTGCTGTAAAGTACTCTTGAATGTGTCAATGGAGAGAAGGCCAGCAGACAATGAAGCCATGACAGCTGAATGTCAGCAGCGACCTTGAACCTAAACTGGTTTCACCAATCCAGTGACTCCAGCTACAGTGAAGACATGCAGTGGGGCTGGACCTTCGGCATTGCCTGTCATTTTCTGTGCTCTGATTCCAAACACTTCAGTGACAATTTCACCACATTGCTGGAGCCTGCTAATATGCATCAGTGAACGTTCACTTATTAGTGATGGGGCTAACAATATGTTCAGCATTTTAAACAGGCTTGCATGGGCATTTTAAAATACAAAACAAAAATCAGAAGAAAGCACTATTCTAGACTGAATGTTTCATATAAGCAACTGCATGCAGAGAACATACTCGAACATGTCTTTTCTTCACAATTGGATTCTTTGATATGGATCTTGCATTGCATAGTTTTACTGTACATACATTACTACATTCTTTATTGCTGCAAATAGCACATGATTAGCTAATTAAAATACTGCATCAAGGAATAATTAATATCTGTAATGCAGTGTTTCTTTAATGAAAAACAAGAGAAATTTTCTAAAGGTCACATTTACAGATTAAATGTGTCTTTAACATAAATGGGATGTTATTAAGCTAGGCTCAATATTCAAGAGAGAACTACAAAGCCTTTTGTGGCAAAACACTATTAATGAATTCAAGAAAAGCATCCCTTTGCAAACGCTGAAGTTGAACAAGGGTAGAAGCTCAACTGCAGCTGAATGTTCTGATGTTCATTATGCCAGGCATGGAGGAACCCAGGGAAGGGAAGGGAGGAAAGCCCATGGTAGAATGAAAGGCTGAGGAAAATACAGAAGAAAAGGAGGACAGAGAGCAGAGAAAGGAAAACAAACTATATTATAAAGAGAAAATGGAATTCAGTGATTCAGTAAGACATAAAGGACCATGTGTATGTAGCAAAGAGCAAAAATAAAAATCAGCATGCAAGCATTATAGGAGACATGTCTAGCACCTCCTATATTATTAACATAGTAGTGCCATAAAGATTGCAATTCCTTTTAAGACAAATATACTATTTTCTAAAATAAAATAAAATTTAAAAAATAAAATTTCTAACATCGAGATTGGAAAATGTAAATTCATTGTCGTGAAGTCATTGTGTGGATATAAAAAATGATATAGAGACTTCATTACTCCATCTTTTAATCCTGGTACTAGGAAAAAGCACCTGTGTGATGTGTTACTTTCCAAAATAAAACATGAGCACAAGTGTCCACTTGTCCATCTGCAGCTGTCTCACGTTCTTTTTATTGTATTTTTAAAACATTTTTATTGGAAAAAATTCCCATACAATATATTCTGATCACGGTTTCCTCTCTCTCATCTCCTCCCAGATCCTCCACACATCACCTATGCACTCTTGCAACTCTGTGCCTTCTTTCTCTCTATTTAGAAAACAAAGAAGCAAAATAAATAAAAGAAAGAAAAGAAAAAGACACCTAAGGTTTAAAAAAGTCCAGACAAAGCATTATGAGACAAAGTATCTCAAAAACTGCCATTGAATTCATGCTGTGTTGACCATGCACTACTGGGCACAAGGCCTGCCCCATAGACTAGATAGTAAAACCAGTATGTCTCTGTTCATATATAATATAAAATCGAATCATTTCTTCATGTGGTTATTTAAAAGACAGAGAATAAAATAGGCTTGAAGGAGATGTTTGTGCTTTTACTTGAAAAGCAAAAATATTTGCAAATATTTAAAAATTTTTTCAAAAGATAAAGGTCACATGTGTCTTAATACAATGAAAATTTATAATTATCACACAATTCTGAGAAATAGTTATTGCCCAAAAAGCTTTCGATAAAAACTTACTATTTGCTTATTTATTGACGGAATCCAGAAGTGAACGTCATCAAACTCTGACACTAAAGAAACAAAGGTAAATACACCATCATCTTGACTTCATACCTCAATTAAAAAGCTCATTCTGTAAAAAATCACATTAAGATTATTAAATTATCAAAAATAACAAACTGAGCACTAAAACAGATGCTTAAATAATGACCTAAAATAATTATCAACTTCCAGATTAGAAAAAAGAAACAAAACAAACAAACAAACAAAAAACAAAATAAACAAAAAGTCTCAACTTCGTATAATACATAGATAGAAGTTTTGGAGACTTAAAGACAGTGTGCAATGAAAATGATATAGATTAAGTAGAATTATTTTGTTTCATTAGATTTTATTTATGTTTCCTAGAGACAGGAATTCTTTGACTAATAGTCCTAAAGGTTATTTTCTTTATAATCTTTGTAGATACATTTTCATAGTAGAACATAAATGTAGAATATAGTAAACAAAAATATTTTCATTTACAAATGGGCATAAACCACCAGTGTGCAGCTGAGAAGAATTAACTCACATGTTCTTTTTAACTTCAGATTCTTATTTTTCATAAATTTTCTAATGTTCAATTTTTATGTCTTAAAAATATTAACAATATCAATTTAAGTTTCACTAAATGATAGTTATTCTCATGAGGAAACTACTTAGAAGAGTTTTTATAAATGTATTAGCACTTAAAATGTAAGCAAAAATGAAATAATTTTCACAAATCCCAACAAATAAAGAACCTCTGCTGATGTTCCCATCTGTCACAGAACCATCTCCACGTAACCTTACATTATGCTTTCACTCTACTGTGAGAAAGGACTTTCAATCACAATCACAAAAGCTCTGAGTTCTTAGAGAAAGCTGGTGAGGACTCTGGGAAGAGTTGGAGTAGTTTTTCTGGTTGATATGATTAAAATACATTGCATCCATGCACAAAATTATCATAGAATTGTTGAGTTGATGTTGGATGGAGTGAACACCTACTTTTGCAGTGACAGTTATTTTCAGAGTGGTTTAATATTCAGGTGAGATTCAATCCCCCACACATATGTAGGCTACAGAATTTAGTTTAAACAGAAAAGTAGTCAGAATAAAATTCAGGTTAACAGGTCAACCTACTGCCTACACCACAACCACTGATTTTTTTTTTTTTTTTTTTTGCCTAGATGCATCAGCTCTCTTGATTACATCCAAATGTAGACAAATGAAACATAAAACCATATCCTTCTTCATGAAGTAGTTGATGGGCATATTTAAGAAAACACCAGTATATTGTGTCTAAGAAAACATTGTGAATAAGTTCTGTACTGTGGAGAAATGATAGATGATTCTATAATAAGTGTCATGAATATGATAGAATTTGTGGCTAAAAAAAAAGAAAGAAGGCACCTAAGAGTGTCTATAACTATGTCATGTGATGTTACTTCAAGGACCATTTCCTAAAGATGAATGACAAGCAGTTCCGCACTTTATATGAATGTAAAGACTATACTTTCTTAAAGTCCCCTCAACATTTTGTTTTCAAGAGAAAATATGTGTGAGCCTAAAATAATTTATATACAAATCTCTACGGCTCAAATATTTATAATTCACTTCAACTATTCAGAAAATTACCTGGCTTATTGTATATGATTTCTACATTGAAAGGAAAGGATAAAACACATTGTTTCTGTGTCGATTTCATCCTCTTCAATTGTGTTTAAGAACCATAGTTTTCAAGTGTTGCCTGCATTGGGACAAAATGCTAGGTAAATTGTGAAAGCTTGCCAGAAGAGTCAGGCAGTGTTCCCACATGGCACCATCAATTCTTACAGGTGATGGGAGGCCTTGTGACTCCCTCACACTCACTCACACCACTTAGGAGGAAATATCCATTCTTAAGTAACCACTCAGCTCTTGGTTTGTTCTGGACTCTTCTTGATCACTAAGCTGAGACATTTCTTGTGCTCCAAGCCAAATGGAAGAAACTTTGCAACATAATCTATTCTGTAATCTTTAAAGTCACAATAGAAGATATTAATCCTGAATGTTGATAAGAGCAAGCCTTATGTGATGAAGCCTTAAATTAAGTTCTATGTGATGAGAAGCTGCCATTCTGACACTGTCTCCTCCTAAGTCAGAGCTCTTAGGCTATCACTACAACAAAATAGCCAACTGACTCACAAGAGACAAGCCATTTTCACGAACAGTGAGATAATGTCAAACTATGGTTCAGTAGAGAATATTTTACAGATCCCAGTAACATGTGTTTTTAAAAAAGAGTGAAAAAGATGAATGTATGCAGGGCATATGAGCCTGGGCTAAGGTTAAAATAAACTTGACAGTCCACACCACCCTATCAGTCATTTCTTTCTATGTCTTTTCCAGGATCCCAGAAGAATTTCTGCTCTCATCTTAGTGAAGCTTTAGGTTAGGATGCTCTGACTGAGAAGCTACTTGCTGATATGGTTCTTCCATTCCTCCACAGCCTCCCGCCCCTTGAGCAGCAGTCCACAACTGCTGGAGACCACACAGCAGGCAAGATCAATGGAGCAAATGCCTTCCTACCAGGACTCTGGTATTAAAAACCATGATGCTGGAGAGAGGTATATCCACTGTCCAGACATACAGCTTTACTACACATTAGATTTTTGGTTAATATTTGAATTGTCTTTACCAGAGAAGATTTTCAGCACTTTGAAAAAAAATAGATTCTTCACATGTTTCACATAAAAATCAGCTTGTCTTAAGGGAAACTTTAATTAAATTCGCAGAGAATATTTGCAGATATAAATTAAGGTATATTTTGTCTTTTGTTTTTAAAAAATGAGATTAAACTTTTCATACAAAATATATTCTTATTTGTGTTGTCTTGTAAAATGGGGCTAGATGACTATTCATTAAGCATATATATCATTGCCACCCAGAGCACTAGTTACCTTCAAAAGACACCAGTGACAGTCCAGTAATACATTTCATGCAGAAAGATCACTAGTGTTCACTGTTGTCTGGCAAATATTTACATACATGTAATACTGACATGCAATGATTACAGGTCAATAACAAACACTTTTGTCGATTATATTTATGTTCTTCTTCAGGTGAACTTAACTTTTTTCTACTACTATGCCTTTTGAAATGTTATTGTAAACATTACCCTAATGATATTATATGTGTATATTAGATATATGATGCATTATACATGTTCTATGCATCTTATAATCTTTTTCTTAAAAGGCAATGAATTACAGAGGCAGAGATTCTGTTTTAAATACTCTCTTGGCAGAATATTTTCTCTACTTAGCTTAAGTGACAGATGTTGAACTTGGTAGGCAATGTGAGAATTAATTAATCCCAGAAAATAATGCTGAAGTAATTATTTATAAAATTAATAAAATATTTAAGGGAGTTCTACTATTCAGAAAAAGTCCCATTTATTTGTTATCACAAAGTTGTATCAACAGTACCGTACTACCAAACGCATTTGGAGACACCATATGTATCTGCTTGTCAAATCTGATTATAAACTACTATGGTGGTCAGTAATAAAGTTAGTAAGTAAAAAGCAGTGATATTCAGGATGCAACGGTCCCTAGGCTGAAAACACGGGAGAATTAATGCTAAAAAATACCAAGCATCATTTGAATAATGAATTCGTGGTAACAATTTTCTCTGAGAAGTGTTTTTGATGAGGTCAGCTCCCTACAACATGACCCCAGGTTTTAAGAAGCAGCCATGCTAGGCTGGTGACACCCATAATATTAGAATACAGAGAAGAATGTGGACCATGAAATTTATAATACACGTACTTCATATGTATATACCAAGTCGTGCAAATATAATGACCCCAAACAGCAAAACTGAGGTAGGTCTAGATACATGGTATTTATTTTATGGTCTCATCAGACATCAACAGAACAGAAGAGATCATTTCCGTCTTACAGAAATATTGTTTTTTCTTTTTGTCATATAAGTAAAAAAAGAACATTTTTATACTAGACCAACGAAAATTCAAGGAATGTCCCTTAAAAACGGGGACTTAATTTGGTAGTTATTTATGAGATGTGGTGTCCTACTATGTACAAAGCTGAGCTTTGTTTATGTAGCAAAGCCTACACGCATTTTGTTGCTATCATTATGTAAGTGTAGGTGTGAATTCACTTGGATTGATACAGTGTGCATGTGAAATGACTTCTCTTTCAGCTATTTCTATAGTCTACTTTAAGTATTTTCCTTATAAAATAAACTCACTTAGCAATAAGTTTGCATTGTACTTAGATCTATAGTTGTATATAACTATGAGAAGTACTACCATGAAGTTACTTCCTGAAATAATTCCTAGCTCTCCATATTTCTACTTTTTTCTGCAGATCAAGCAAAGGTTGACATACATACAAGGTTATCTCATTGACCTTGTGTCTAAGACATAGAAGACTCGGTAAAAATCAAGTGTTTCACTTCTAATACAGCAACGTGCATCCTCTCAGATCCCTATACAAATAACCTGCCTTCCTTCAACATGTTCCACAGTTTAGGAACCGCAGATGTGTCTTTCCTGAGAAGACCCTATGCACAAAGTGTGGAAGTGTGGAGTAGAAAGTACATTATCACATTAAGTATAAGTTTTCCCTTTAGGACAGTATCATTTAAAAATATACCTTGGCATAGTAAATGGTAGACAGCACAAACAAAAACAAGTTTTGCATTACAGCTGTACACAATACATCTTTTGTGTTCTTGACTGACTGCTTACAACAATAAAAAAAATAATTGTAGCACTCTGCTGTCAAACTTTCTGGATACTTTATAGAGAACTTCAAGAATATGATTACTTTTTCTCAAATACAACTAATTTGAAAAGTAATATAATGCCCCAAAACATGAATGTTCCGTGCCATTGAGGAGGCTGCTATCTCCTAACAATGGACAGAATCTCACAGCCTAGGCTTTCAAAGAAATGTACTGGTACCGCGTATACATGCAAGGGAATGCCTTACATGGCAGTGAGTCCAATACTACTAATATAAAAATTTCAAAAGTATTTATTTACCACTTTTGACAGTTGTCATGGACATCACTGTTTCATATGGCATTTTTGACAAAACAATTTCCTAGCTGATACTTACAGTAGTACTCAAAGATTCCCTCCCCGCCCTACCCTCTTACAATACTGAACTGCATCCTTAATGTAACTTCTCTGCTGAAGAGAAGTCTGGGCTCTATAAGACAACCTTCCCAGGGCAGTTTCGATACAAGGAAAAGAATGCAAGTGTCAACAAGGCCTAATCTTCTCCTTTGTATTTGTTTCTTCATTAAGCTCAAACTCTTGTGCCCCGAAGATTTGATGTGAAGATGGTATGACAAGCTTGGCTTCCTCTGATGCAGCTGGCACTCCTGATGCCAAAAGCCAGAGCCCGTGGTACTGGGATGAGGAGAGTTCTTCCCAGCACAGTTTGCCTGTCAGTTTCCCATCCGCCTCGTGGTGCAGCACCTCCTCCTCAAGTTCCCCTAATGAGAAGTGGAGGACAATACCAGTATTGTTGTTTCTACTGGCAATCGTGTGGAAAGAACAGTTGCTGTTTACCCAAGCATTTGTATTACCCAAACTCTGTCGATAATTACTTCTAGAGTCCCCGATTAACTCTGCTCTTTGCCTCAGCACAAAATATCTATTGAGATAGAGACCAAACAACTTTTCTGTCTCTTAGAGCATTTCAACAGTTTACTGGATATGACTCATATTTATAAGAAGAAAAGAAAGAAGCATATCTAGATATTTTGCACTCAGGACATGAGGAGCTTGTCAATCATATAAAAAAACTCACATATTTAAGTGAGCTTGAAAGTCACCCTCATCCCATCTGTCCCCTCCCCATCCCACAAAAAAAAAAAAAAAAAAAAAAAAAAAAAAAAAAAAAAAAAAAAAAAGTTATAAAGCACACTCCTCTTTCAATTGGTACAGCCTTATACCTAGGAGCTTATGGCAAATACAAGCATATTTCAAGTAAGAATGACATTTCTGGTCAGTTTATCCCTGTCAATGCCTTATGGAAAAATATGTAAAAGAAAAAATGCCTACTTATTTAATTATCATACAATTTCATGATATGCTTTTGTTTACTAAGCCCTAGCAAAATGGTACTATTGCTATGTCTATTTCCATGATACTGGTAATAATTTTAATCTGTCACATCATTCTTACCCCCTTCATGTCCCACCCCACAAGCATTCGGCTGTTAGCAGTATGCAAAACACCATCATGAATATGCGTAATTATGGAGATTCATGGTAATTTTTCAGGGTTATCTGATGTGACGTTTATAGGACAGCAGCATACATCAATTTAAACGAGAGTGACAAATATCTTATCCTTTATATTTCTATAGTATTTTTAATATTTCCTCAGCCCCTCTCCAGGGAGTGATATGAAATGGTAAGAACTTGAATAATAAAAACATTAAACAATCAAACGCTTCGCTAGATGTTTTTTAAAGCAAGTTTTACAATGATTCTCTACCTGTTGAAGTTTATAAAGTATACTGTACGGATTTTTTTTTTATTAAACAATACGTTCATCAAGTGTCTTATACATTTCAAACCAACAAAAGCATGGGCTGTTGCATATGGAATTTTAAGATGAGGACAAAATTGCTTAATTACTTTTAAACTATGGTTGCTTGCCTGACAGAACTATTTGGCAAACATGGTCCACCAACTTTATTAAGTGTAGGAACTTGAAACACTAATCTCTTTGGAGCATATTTGAATTTTGTTCTAAGTGAGTTGCACCTCTTAGAGACTTGCACATTATCTTCATCTCGGTGACTAATTAGGACTCGCTTGACAATTTCATATTTACAATGATTATCAAGTAGGAATCCTTTTTCTTCTTCAGACTGTTTGTCATGAATACTGTACAGTACTAATTACATTGAAGATATAGAGACTCCCACAACATGATTGAGAGGCATCTTAAGTTCAAAGTGAGTGAATGGTATCAAGAATTTTAAATAGTGGGGCAATTATTACCCATTGCTCATGCCATCACTAAAAACAGCAAAATAACTGTTCATTCAAGTCATTATATCAGCCATATTTTTAAATGTATTAACAACAAAGTCACTAAAAGTTGGCTTGATTGAAAATGATACTCCTTATTCCAATCAAATAGATTCAGAATTCTCTTTTTCTCGGGCATACACAAACATGATTCCAGGTTGAGGATCAAACCTTTACAATTAAATATTGTACAGTATTGTGTTAATAAAACAATACCAGAATACTCTCTAAGGAAGCAGCAGGACCCACTGTTTGAGTGTATTGCTAATAAAAACGACAAGAGTGGATACTGGGGCTGATCCAGAGCTGCTTGGAGGAGGCTACTTTGTATGGCATAGGTATAATTGTATGTTAAATCAGTAAATGTCACTGTTTGTTGCTGAGAAATAATTCCTTAAGAAAATACACTAAACTTTTGCCCCTTGTTAAGGTCTCAGTTTGATTAATAAATAAATCATCTGAAATAGTAAACCCAAAAGGTAGCAATGTTGTTAATAGATTCACTTTTGTAGTAGGATGTTTTCTAAAGTGCCACTTTCAGTAGACACACAATTTCTGTCTATATACATGTACAACACAAACTGAAGAACTGATGCAATCATCCAAATAATTCAAGAGTAAAATACATGTCCCTCAACTATTTATTGCAAGGAAAAGTGAAGGATTTAGCATGAACTGTTCAAATGACTGTCGGTTTTCTTCAGTTTTCATGTGTTAGACATAGTTTACAATAATATTAATGTCAACATAGAAACTTATACATATATAATGCTGAAGTATTTCTCCACCGAAGATGACCAACACTCTTCTCATAGCAATGATTTATACGCTTTAGTTGTACTTATGTTTAGTTGAGTTAGATTTTGTGTGTGTGTGTGTGTGTGTGTGTGTGTGTGTGTGTACATGTGTATGCGTGCAAATTAAATTGAGGTAAAAATAAATAGACTCATCATGTTCATTTATTAACTTCTTGGTTAATAAATAGATTCATATAAATGATGCATTAAGTTCCAGAAAAGAGGTTCTTTAATATAGTCTTTCTAAAACTTTAATAATAAATATTTCTGAATATAGCCATAATTTGATTTGTATAAATTTATAATTAAACAGAAAAAATTTGAGAGATGTTCTTTATTGTACACATTTAAGACTTTTATACAGTTAGTAGAACATCCATAAAGAAATCAAATATCAGAATCCATTTTCAAAAGTTTCATTGACACATTAAAATTTCAAATATGTGTCAGATTTTACACTGTTTCTTCCATATTCTCTGACAGACATAATAGTATTATTTAATTGCTGACATTTATATTACTCTACCTTATGCTTATTAAATGTACAAACTATATTTTCAAGCCATTTGAAAACCCTATTATGTTTATTAACACGTGAAAACTCTTAGCCCTCTTCTGGGCTTACTTAATCTCAACTTGCAGTCTTTATTTTAGCCACATAGAAAAGCATTCCAGAAAGAAGAAAGCAGCTTGTCATGTTTCTTCATCCTGGTACTGTGTCAGAACATGTTTTGTGCAATATTAGAAATTAAATCTTGATTCAGTTAAAATATCACTAGCAAGTTGGACTATAATCTGGACAAACAATGTCTAAATATTAAAAGACATCAAAATATTGTTTAAATCTATTTAGCCACGAAAATGAACTATCTGGGTTATATATATAGCAGATAGCTCATATGAAGCATCCATTTGTAATTTTCTTGTTTCTGTAAAACATTATGCAGTTGAGGCTTAAATATGACCGAAATTCACTCTATCCCCATAGAAACACGTGGAGCAGATGCAGAATTAAGCATCTCAGTGTATTTTACTTCCCCAATGTTGTTTTAATTCCTTCTGAACAAAAAAACCAAATGTTTTTAAATTTACTTATGAAAACTCAACTTCCATAGTTAAATGAATACACTTTATATAAACACTGAGTGAGGCCTTGATAGATACTTTTCTTTGGAAATGCTAAGGAGCAAAATATAGTAATTTGGTGGCAAACATCTGTCTGTTAATCATATAAGATAAATTCATAAGAAATACAGGAAAGATATTTATTTACTGTTACTGCTAAGCCAGTCTTTATTTATCTTGGAAGATTTTTCATCTATGAGTGGAAAACAAACTTTCCTTCAAGAGGTCTGTGAACCGAATAATAAATGTCAGGTCTAAATCCTGTATGAAAATCAGTCCGGTTTAATCCTGGATATTCTTCAGCATGCAAATGAAGACTAGAGGTTTCCCTGGGCCCGCTGTCATACAGGCAGCCAATTTACAGACCCTGGCACAGTGTATGTGTTATGGGCTCAGCTGCCCCTCCCCCTAGCCTAAGACTTGGTCTCAGCTGCCTGCCTTTCACAGAAAACCACAAACCAAGGAAACATATCAGTAATAGCGCCCTGTAAATTAACTTGACATTTGATGCAGAAAAAACCCTAAAAGCTTACAAAAGACATTGAAAACAAAAGCCACTCAGGACTCACACTACATATATTGTGGATTTAAGAGATCTGGAAGGTGGTTATTCTATTGTAACCAACATATACAGCCTTCATCTTCTTTGTTAAGACAATTCAGTCATTCTTTGTTACAAGCAGACTACCCGTCAAACAAGAAAACAATGTTTTCCACAAAAACTACTTAGAAGTCCAACTAGTATTATAATCATTATTGAACCAATCACTGAATTTACATTAAAAATTAAAGTTACACATTCCTACTGTTTAATAAGAAGATAAAATGTGGGTGTATGTTTCCTAAAGAAATAGGACATATTGACGCTTCTAACACGTAAATAATGTAAGACTCATTGGAAAATGGTATAATCTTACTGAATGTGGGATATTTACAAATATTGTGTGTCTTAAAATTTGGCCATTCAAGGGATTTCATTCTCCTCATGCTTGAAAAACTCTGAATGCTTTCTACAACAGATATAGATCTATACATATACAGAGATACATAGATACACACATAAACATACATACATATATGTGTGTGTGTGTGTGTGTGTATGTGTGTGTATATATGAGGTTCAGAGAAGGACTGTTGATAAAATATTAAATGGTTCTTTGACATCAGCTGTGGCATGAGGCTAGAGCAAGGCACAGAACATATTTAAGCCATTAGACATGCAGGAATGTTACCATTATTATGCAGTATTGTGTCTGGCTATGCCTCTCTCTCTCTCTCTCTCTCTCTCTCTCTCTCTCTCTCTCTCTCTC
>JADRCD010213185.1:12143-26348 GCA_019843815.1 Montemys delectorum
CATTCAGTCCCACCCTGTATAGTCCTTGATTGGTGGTTGGGTCCCTGGGAGCTCTCAGGGTACTAGTTAGTAATTGTTGTTCGTCCTAAGGGGCTGCAAACCCTTCAGCTCCATAGAACCTTTCTCTAACTCCTTCATTGGGGACAGTGTACTCAGTTCAATGAATGGCTGTGAGCTTCTACATCTGTATTAGTCAGGTATTGTCAGAACCTCTCAGGAGATAGCTATATGCTTGTTACAAAATTTAAAAAAATAGTTTATCACATATGAAAAAAACACATGTGAAATGTTCTTGTTATTCTTTTGTCCTTATGTATTTATTTCGTATTTCTTCATACTGTTATTAAGAATTTATGAGATTTGGCTTTGGTCCTGAACATATATGAAAATGAATTTTTAAAAAGATATGGATATTGAATATTGTACAACACAATACTAAAGCTGTTGAGAGGATGCAATTCAAAGGCTGAAGGGAGATATCCCTCTTCCTTGGTTTGATACATTTAAAATGCCAAATCCTCTGAGAGGCTTATCACAGCTGACTGGGACAAGTGCAGATACTCACAACCAAGCATTGGGTGGAGGTTGGGACCCCTATGAAAGAGTTAGGGGAATGACTGAGGAACTTAATGCCATGGGAATCCCATGGGAAGACCTACAGAGCCAACTAACCTGGACCCTTTGGAAGCTCCCAGAGATTAAGTTGCCAACCAAAGAGAATACACTGGCTGGCCTGAGGCTCCAGTCACATATGTAGCAGAGGGCAGTCTTGTCATGTCTCAGTGGGAGAGGATGTGCTTAATATTGGAGAGACTTGATGCCCCAGTGAGGGGGGATGCCTGGGATGGGTCCCCTTTCAGAGGTGAAAGGGAGGAGAATAGAGGAAAGGATTTTGGGAGGGGAATCCTTTCCTCCATTTGGAGTGTAAATAATTAAGGAGGAGAACAACATTTGGAGTGCAAATAATTAAGATAATTAGTTAATAAAACATTTAAAATGTCAAGTCTTTGCTGGCTAATAAATTAATGTCATAAAGATGTCAGTTACTATGTAATAACAGGCAAAGGGTATCTTGTTAGAGAATAAGAGAAAGGAATGGCTAAAGACCATTTTATGTCCCATATCATAAACAATAACTAAAGACATCAGAGAAATTACATCATTCCATCATGATTCTGTTGATGTTGATTTTTCTTAATGATATCAATAAGCACTTATGCAATATACAAGAAGGTTGCATTTGTTGGACTCATTTGAAAAAATTAATAAAATCATGTCATGTAAAATACTCCATGTGCGATCAGAATTCAGAACTCAAACCAGGAATCTGTAACAGTTTTGTACGTATACCTTGGAATTTGAGAAACTTACTTACGCTATGTGTTTTTTTTTTTTTTTCTGATAATTCCTCAGGCACCTCAGATTTAAGCATATGTATAATTAAGAAGAAAGTGTAAAAAAAGAAGAAGAAAGTGTGCTCAATCTCTTGAAATTTTCACCTAGTACTGCTCACATGTGTCATTAATAATTTAGACACACTTTTATCTTCATTTGAAGGTACATTTTCAAAACACAGTGTGAAGCACAGAGAATAAATAGATGGTGACCATGAATTTTCCCTTAATTTCATCTTTCACTAACTGTGTGGACATGGGAGCTTAATAATGTATTTATTGGATTTTATCACACGCTTTTAAAGCATCTAATGAGATAATAAGTTGTTTTTTTTTCTTTCATTCAGTTGTTTATATGCTGGACTTTGTTGATGGAGTTTTCATATACTGAATCGTCCCTATATCAATGGGATGAAGTCTACTTGATTTTGATGGGTAATGTCTTTGATATATCCCTGGATTTGGTATGTGAGTATTTTGTTGAGTATTTTTACATTAGTGTTCATGAGAGAAATTGGTCTGAATTTCTGTCTCTTTTGAGTCTTTGTGTGGTTTATGTATCAGGGTGATTTTGGCCTCATAGAATGAGTTTGGCAGCGTTTGTTCCTTCTGTTTTTATTTTGTGGAAGAGTTTGAGGAAGGACTTTGTGCTGAAGGTGATAGGAACTCCACAGGAAGACCTACAGAGTCAACTAACCTAGATCTTTGGGGCTCTCCGATACTGAACCACCAACCAAAGAACAAATGTTGCCTGGACCTAGACCTCTCCACATATATGTAGCAGATGTGTAGCTTGGCCTTCATGAGGGTCTTGAACAACTAGAGTGGGGGCTATCCCAAAAGCTGTTGACTGGACGTGGGATATGTTCTACTATCTGGTCTGCATTGTCTGGCTTCAGTATAAGAGGAAGTGTCTGGACTTGCAGACACTTGAAGTGACAGAGTTGGCGGGGGTGGTCAGAGGAGAAGGGCAAGGGGATGGGGGAAGGATTGAGGGGGTGTGACCTTGAGGGGGGGGTCAGCGAGTGGGATGTAAAGTGAGTAAGTAAAAAGGTAATGTTATTTTTTTAAAAAATGTATTTGTTGAGCTTCTGCTGATTTCAATATGATGAACATATGCAGGTTGTTATAAAGATCAAAGATGCTGCAACCTGTAAATTCCTGTTTTGAAACTGAATGTGAATAACTATTTCCATATTTTGTACTACATGGTTGCTTTGTGTTCTAATTCACAAGCTCTTACGTGTAAATATAATACAATCACCGTTCACAAAACCCTCTCAGCGTAGTCCAATGTGACTTCCCTTCCCTGCAGAATTCATTACATTCAAGCCATGATAGTTTGTTATCAATAAGTGAGAGCTTCGTTTTTTGGTCCACAATGCACTTTTCTAGGCTTGTTATAACTCACTTCCTTTAAAACATTGCTGAAATGTC
Organism: Montemys delectorum; assembly: GCA_019843815.1. Classification (NCBI taxonomy): domain Eukaryota; kingdom Metazoa; phylum Chordata; class Mammalia; order Rodentia; family Muridae; genus Montemys; species Montemys delectorum. The sequence goes on from JADRCD010213185.1 coordinate 14,975, forward strand.
ACCTCCAAAGCTCAATTTATAATCACACTATATAATCACAAACTGTCTCCTTTGTCTTTGTGGTATTTATAAAATAATCTCTTGTCTCTAAACAAGGAATTGAATGAATGTCCACACCAGATTTTTATTGCCAATTACTTCTAATCAGTGAAATTGACTTTCCTGTGAAAAGAAAGTAATAAATACATAAGATGTGAAACTTAATCTATTAGTTCAATAAAAAAATTAATTACCTTGAGACTAAAAATCATGACCTAAACAACTAATTTTGTTTAGGGTGGCCTCAAGATATAAATAAATGTCTGTATGACCAAGCATAGACTCAATAAGTTACACTAAATACTTTTATTTATTGACCCAGAACTTTGATCTATGGGATAAATTATTTTAAGACCAACCCCACATTCTATTGTGTGGTTTATGATCACAGTAGGGTTTATGACTCCAGTATTAAATCATGATGTCCTAACTATGTAACATATATTAAAGTTTGATTGCTACAAAAGTCCCAGGATGTCTGACTTCATTCTGGACCAGGTTTATCTAATCTATGTTGTATTTGGCAAAATACAAAGGAAAAAGAAAAGAGGCTCAGTTCGCATGTACTACAAACTGGACAGATATCATTTAACTTTAATTTTCCAGAGATCCAATTTTAATCCAGCATCCAAGCCATATGTTTTTTCTCACTCTTCTGTTATTTATCATAGATTTGCTAACATTAATTGAAAGGGAATCTATAGATCTATGAGCCAATTCTCCAATCTTTCAGGTGAATCCTGTCCAGTCCCCATCCTCTTAGCTGAATAATTCTTTCCCAACTACTAAAAAGTCTACATATAAAAGAGTTCCATAGAATGCTATAACCAATTGCTTGTTTCTGAAACATATGTACTGATGAATCAATTTGTTCCTCACTTCATCATAACTATGTGTTACCATTACATCTATCTTACTTTAGAGAAACAGTTTGATCTCTAACCTTAACACTTTAGTACCTTAGCCATTAAATTATGACTATTAGTCTTTGTATTTCTGTTTCCTCTACCTCAAATATGTTTTTATAGAGCCCCTAATTCCATGGCATAAATGATTTGATATAAGGTGACATGAGTGTATTGCTTTGAGTGTTTGTATCTTTTTAAAATTCATATTGAATTTATGGCCAGGGACCTTTGTAAAGTCAGGGAATCACTATTCTTATGAATAGGAATGGCAACCTTGCAGAAGAGACCTCTGACCATTCTTTATCCTCTGGTTTGTGAAGATGTAGTGCCTGGGTGGACATAGCAACAAGATGGAGAAATACAGACCCCACAGTTACCAAAGATAGGAGTGGAAATCTGTTTTTGAACTGTGAAAAAAAGAATTCTCATTAATGTGTAAGTGACCCATTTATGCTACCAATACCAATAATCAAACAATTCATAGTTTTTTCTCCATTTATTCTACTTGTTAATGGCTGGTGTCATATTTTATGGCTCAGTATACCTTACCTAGGTGTGACCTATTTGTGCTGTATTTAAAATGTATTTCTTCAACTCCTGCTTTTGGCTTTGTTCCAATAGTACAGGCCCACTTCACATATACTGCATAATTTAGCTCTTGATATATTTAATGGGTATATCATTTATTTTAGCAGATGCTAAAATGTATTTAAACCTGTAAACCTATAGCAATTTATTTGGTTTTAAAATATTGCATTTGGTTCACTGAAATTTCTCTAGTGCTTAGATTAATGTTGACATGTCAGGGATTATGTATTATTCAACCATTATCACTTATTAAAACATTCATGCTTTTGATAAGGTGTATTGAAGTTTTCATTTGCTCTCTCAACATACGTAACCATTTTATATTATAACTATTATTCATATGTTGGCATGCCCAGTGTATCATGTCGTTTGTAAATACAGAGATTCTCATATTTTTTCCACATGAATGTTTTGAGGGAAAGGATGAAATAAGAAATGTGACTATGCAGCACTGGTTTAATGGAATTCTGTATCAACTATTAGTATTAATATATATGTGTATGGTTCCATACTTAATAGAAAAAATGCTAGATAAAAATTCTCCCAAATTCATGCCTGTATTGACCCTTATTCAATTCTAGGGTGGCTTCTATTCACATTGAACCAGAAATTTAATTTTACTTAATGAACATTTTAAAGAATCTGCTCTGAGTAGGGCCATCGCAAGGAATAAGGTGCCAGTCATCCATATTCACTTGCCATATTATAATATTATAGTAGGTATGAGTGATACATGATAAGGGAAATTCTTTTTTTTTTTTATTTCTAGGAACCACTTCAAATCTTGGGAAACTGGATTATATTTTAAAATATCCTTGAGTATTTTAGCTTGATAAATTAACACTGGCATTTTTTCTTCTAAAATGTCAGAGATATTGCTTGAAGCAGTGCTGTATACTATGATGGGAGCACCCCCCCTCACCTTGACAGCTGTCATTTCAGAGCAGGTAATAGGAGAGTCTTGGTTTTATTTTTTATAATTAGAACTATTTTATAATTCATTGTTTGCTTTATAGGAAAAGGAGAAAAAAAAAACAGGAGTTGCCATTTCTCAGGAAACAGGAAAAATGAACTTATTACATTTGGAGAGTAAAAATTATTTTAGCACTATTTTGACAGGACTCATTATATCAAATTACTTTTATTTGAGAATTATTGTGATTAATTCTGTAAAACAAATCTATGATATAGTGAAGTCATTAATGCTTAATTAATAGATTATGTTATACACCAAATAATCATGAAATAATATAAAGGAACAGTGTCTTGGCAGAATATAAAAAAAATGTCACCTGAATTCATGTATCGAGTACTGCATGGGGCAGAGTTTCTACTTTGACCACAGGTACCTTACAAGTATATAGAGTTGTCAAAGTCAATTTAGGCTCTGATATCAAAATGTCATATAACAGGTGGCTTAACTAACACATATTTATTTCCCTGCAGACCTGCAGCCTGCAAATCTGAGATCAAGGTGTCAGTAAATGGATTCCTGTTGAAGGTGCTTTTTCTGGCTGATGGGTAGTCACATTTTCCTCTATACTCATGCAGTCTTGCCTTTCCTCAGAGTGCATGCCTGGAAAGATTGAGAACTTTGTCTGTCTCCTCATATAGCACCTAATCCCATCACAAGGGATTTATCTTCAGAAACTCACCCACGCCTCATTACAACAAAATGTCCAGCAGCCACAGCTAACCATTACTGCACTGACGGTGAGAGCTCTGGCATGTGTGCTTTGGGTGGAGGTGGCAATGTTTAGTCTCTTACTTATCTAGTTCATAAATTACTGCAAAAGCATAATGAAGCCCAGAATCTGCAAAGTATAGCCAGTTTTCTGGTTTGTAATTAAATATGTATTTGTTGAAACATAGTAATCTGGATTATTACTGTATTTTCTATGGCAGTCTTTTTTATTTCAACAGGATCCATTAATATTTGTGATGAAGACTGTAGTGACTATTCCTGGTTGTCAACTTGACTACGTCTGAAATGAATTGCAATCCAGAATTAGAAGGCTCACCTGTGGCCCTAATCTGGAGGCTGAGAGATACAAGTTTCTGACCTGAATCTTGGCATGGAGACCTTGAGGAATAGTGGATACAAATCCCATAGGATTAACATAGAAAGCTCTATGAGTTCAAGGTCATCCGGGGTTAAAGGTGTGGTGGCACACACCTTTTACCTGGGCCACACTTTTTGCTGGAGACCTATATAAGGACATTGGAAGAAGGAAGGCTCTCCCTGCTTCACCTGCTTGCCTTGTGGGACTGAGCAATTGCTGGATCCTTGGACTTCCATTCACAGCTGCTGCCGTGACTGTTGTTGGGAGTTGATTGTTGGGAGTTGGACTATAAACTGTAAGTCATCAATAAATCCCTTTACTACATAGAGACTACCATAAATTCTGTGACTCTAGAGAACCCTGACTAAGACAAAGACCCTGTGATATATAAATGTTTAGGAGGATTCTAAAGTCCCTGGACAATCACTGCTTAGATTTCACATTTGCTTGTGGCAGTCCTAACTATATACAAATTATCCTGCTATTTAAACCAATGTTCCTTAATATTTAATCCTTGACACAGCTTCTAGAGTTACCAGTAAAACAGATCTGGTAACCCCACTCTGAGACATTCTCACATAGAATTCCTAGGATGGAGCACAGGTATGTACTCCTCCAAGTTTTGAGATAACAGTGAACCTGCTGAGTCACATTTGGAATTACACAGTTGAACATAAATTTGACTGGCTGGAGATGGTTCAGCCAGCAGAAGCACTTGCCACCAAACATGAGGTTTTACTGGAAGACAGATGGTAAAGACAGAATGAGAACTGACTGTTGAAAGTTTTCTTTATATCGCCACATGGATGTACACCCATGCACAAATTCATGCATGTGCACATGTGTGTATACATACACATATACATATACATGCCAGACAAACACATTACACACAAACAAATGCACTGTGTGTATATATATATATATATATCACATGCACACACACAGCATATACAAACACATACAGACTTCAACACACACAGGCACACACACACATGTATTTATACAGTCATACAATCAACACACACAAATGTCCAAAAAACACACAAACATATACACAAGTGCCCTCACAAGCATAAACAGATGTGAAAAGAAATTTTAAAGAAAATCTATCTTTCAATAAACATGCTTGCTCAGTTAAAAAATTTGTTCATGTTCAAATTGAAAATATCTCAAAAGATCATAGGGTTTAAAATAAATATTTAAGTGGAGTGTTGCTGAACCAAAATAACTCCACTTAAACCATCCTGGTGATGGTGGCAGCTGTGCTCCTTCCCACCCACCCCAACATTCTGGGTTTCCAAATGGAAAACACACAGAGGCAGCCTTATATTTTAATATGCTTTAAATAGCTCAATGGCTGGGTCACTCACAAACCTCGCTGCAGCTAACACTCTCCCCTATGATACTCCAGAGTTATTAATTACTAAAAGCTATATTTCATCTGGGCTGGCCTGGAAACAGACCTGTAGCCCTCTGGGGTTGAGTTCTCCAGTACCTACATCAAGGCTATGTTCTCTGTCCAGCTCCTCTCAACCCTGGCATCTACTCCTTTCCAGGCATTGTGGCTGTCTCTTCTTGCTTCCTTTCCTATTCCTTAGCCTGAGAATCCTAAAGTCCTGCCTCTGTTTCCTGGTCCAATCATTATCCTTGGGAAACCTTATTTAACAACCAAAACCAACTGGATTCTGGGTCCCTCAGTGTCTGATGTGTAGATACTTGTCCAGTTTGGGGGACCAAATCCATAACTGTAGAGTACTTGTTTTTTAATACATTTATTTTCAATTATGTATTTATATGTCTTAGGGGGAGGAGTTTGTTGTGCACATGAATGAAGTAGCCCTTGAGTCCAGAATTAGGTGTTAGATACAGGAGAACTGAGGTGCAGGTGGTTTTGAATCACCTGTTGTAGATTCTGGGATCAAACCTTAGAACTTCTTGAGTAGTAACCTCTTTTACTGATGAGTCATCTTTTCAGTCCAATGATGTAATCATTTTAATCTAGTTTATTTCAATGTAAGTATCACGATAATTTAAAATTTGATTTAATTATATTTAATTGTATTACTTTATGTGTGTAGAGTTTTACTGCACAGAATATAATATATGTCCTAAACAATGGCTATAATGACATTCTATTGTACTCAGGGATCAGTGTCTTCCTCAGTCATCTGAGAAGCTTTGTACTCTTGTAGATAGGAACAAGTACAAAGACACATAACTGAACAAAGTATTGAAAGTAACACCTTGGAACAATCAGGACTGAATGGGATGTGCCTCATGACCTCAGTTAAAAATATAGACCCCAGAGGACACAGAGATAGTATCCAAATTAACAAAATCAGAAATGAAAGGGAAACATAACAATGGACACCGTGGAAAATCAAAAAAAATCATCAGATCCTACCACAAAAGCTTATACTTAGCAAAATCAGAAAATCAGGATAAAATAGACAATTTTCTAGACAGATACCAGGAGTCAAAGTTAAAACATGATTGGATAAACGATCTAAATAGTCCTATAACTCCTAAAGAAATAGAATCAGTCATTAATAGTCTCCAAACCAAAAAAGCCCAGGGCCAGATGGGTTCAGTGGAGAATTCTATCAGACTTTCAAAACTAATACCAAAACTCTTCAAAATATTCCACAAAATAGAAACAGAAGGAACACTACTCAATTTGTCCTATGAAGCCACAATTATGCTTATACCTAAAATACAAAGATCAAACAAAGTAAGAGAACTTCAGACCAATTTCCCTTATGAACATTGATGCAAAAATACTCAATAAAATTCTTGCCAACTGAATCCAAGAACACATCAAAATGATGATTCACACAATCAAGTAGGCTTCATCCCAGGGATGCAGGAATGGTACAATATACTGAAATCCATCAACATAATCCACTACATAAACAAACACAAAGAAAAACACGTTATCATTTCATTAGGTGCTGAAAAAGCATTTGACAAAATTAAGGATTCCTTAATGGTACAAGACTTAGAAAGAACAGGAATCCAAAGCCAATACCTAAACATAGTAAAAGCAATATACAGCAAACCAGTAGCCAACATCAAAATAATTGGAGAGAAAATTAGATTAGACAAGGTTGTCTACTCTCTCCCTATCTATTAAATATAGTACTTGAAGTTCTAGCTAGAACAATTAGACAACAAAGGAGATCATAGTGATACAAATTGGAAAGGAAGAAATCAAAATATCACTATTTGCAGACAATATGATTGTATACTTAAGTGACCCCAAAAATTGCAGCAGAGAATTCCTAAAGATGATAACCCACTTCAGCAAAGTGGCTGGATATAAAACTAACTAAAAAAAATCAGTACTTTTCCTCTACTCAAAGGATAAACAGGCTGAGAAAGAAATTAGGGAAATGACAACCTTCATAATAGCCACAAATAATATTACATACCTTGGTGTGATTCTAATCAAGGAAGTGAAAGATCTGTTTGACAAGAACGTCAAGTCTCTGAAGAAAGAAATGGAGAATTTCAGAAGACGGAAAGATCTCCCATGTTCATGGATTGACAGGCTTAATATAGTAAAAATGGCCATCTTGTTGAAAGCAATCTACAGATTCGGTACAATCTCCATCAAAATTCCATCTAAATTCTTCATAGAGTTAGAAGAACAATTTGCAAATTCATTTGGAATAACTATTCTCAACAATAAAAGAACTTCTGGTCGATTCACCATCTCTAACATCAAGCTGTATTACAGAGCAATAGTGACAAAAACTGTATCGTATTGGTACAGAGACAGGCAGGAAAATCAACATAATAGAACTGAAGACCCAGAAATGAACCCACATACTTACAGTCACTTGATCTTTGACAAAGGAGCTAAAACCATCCCATGCAAAAAAGACAGCATTTTCAACAAATGGTACTGATTCAACTGGAGGTCAGCATGTAGAAAAATGGAAATCAACCCATTCTTTTCTCTTTGTACTAAGCTCAAGGCCAAGTAGACCAAGGATCTCGACATACACTGACACCTGATACACTGAAACTTATAGAGGAGAAAGCGGGGAAGAGTCTCGAGCACATGGACACAGGGGAAAATTTCCTGAACAGAACTTCAATGACTTATGCTTTAAGATCAAGAATAGACAAATAGGACCTCATAAAATTGCAAAGCTTCTGTAAGGCAAAGGACACTGTCAATAGGACAAATGATAATCCACAGATTGGGAAAAGATATTTATTAATCCTACATCTGATAGAGGGCTAATATCTAATATATATATATATTATATTTATATATAAATATAAAGAACTCAAGAAGTTAGAATCCAGAGAATCAAATAACCTTATTAAAAATGGAGTACAGAGCTAAACAAGGAATTTTCAACTGAGGAATATGAACTGGCCGAGAAGCACTTAAAGAAATGTCCAACATCCTTAGTCATCAGGGAAGTGCAAATCAAAACATCTCTGAGATTCCACCTCACATCAGTCAGAATGGCTAAGATCAAAAACTCAAGTGACAGCAGATGGAGGCAAGGATGTGGAGAAATAGGAACACTCCTCCATTGCTCATGGGATTGCAAACTGGTATAACCAATCTTAAAGTCAGTCTGGCAGTTCCTCAGAAAATTGAACATACAGTTACCTGAGGACCCAGCTATACCATTCCTGGTATATACCCAATAGATTCTCCAACTTATAACAAGGACAAATGCTCCACTATATTCATAGCAGCCTTATTTATAATAGCCAGAAGCTGGAAAGAACCCACATGTCCTTCAACAGAGGAAAGAATATAGAGAATTGGTACATTAATACAAGGGAGTACAACTCAGCTATTAAAAATGATGAATTCATGAAATTCTTAGGCAAATAGATGAAACTAGATAATATCCTGACTGAGGTAATCCAATCACAAGAATACACACATGGTATGCACTCACTTTTAAGTAGATAGTAGACCAAAAGCTCTGAATACCCAAGATACAATTCACAGACCACATGAATCCCAAGAAAAAGGAAGACCAAAGTGTGGGTGCTTCTGTATTTCTTAGAAAAGGGAGCAAAATATTCACAGGAGCAAATATGGAGACAAAATGTAGAGCAGAGACAGAAGGAAAGACCATCCAGAGACTGATTCATCTGGGGATCCTTCCCATATACAGTCGCCAAACTCTGACACTGTTGTGGATGCCAAGAAATTCTTGCTGAAAGGAGCTTGATACAGCTGTCTCCTGAGAGACCCTGTCAAAGCCTTACAAGTACAAAGGTGGATGATCATAGCCAACCATTGGACTAAACACGGGTTCCCAATGGAGGAATTAGAGAAAGGACTGAGGAGCTGAAAGGGCTTGCCACCCCATAGGAAGAACAACAATATAAACTAACCAGTTCCCCTGCATAGCTCTCAGAGACTAAATCACCAACACAGGTGTACACATGGATCCATCTGCACATGTAGCAGACAATGGCCTTGTCATGCATCAATGGGAGGAGAGCTCCTTATTCCTATGAAGGCTCAATAGAATGAATTAATGTCAAAGTTAGAAAAACAATGTTTAGCAACAAAAAAACATATCAGATAATTTTAAAATGCTATGTCTATTCCTACAGTCTAGTGATAATTATCCTTGCATATAACATCCCCAAAGCACTCACTGTAATTTTTAATTCTTAAATTCAATTGTTTATGATTGTATCTTAAGAAGAGAATCTTTCTCCCCTGTACCATATAATTACAGCAAAACATTATTTCATCATCAGAAACCCTAATGTGTTGGGGAGAAACATTACATTGCTAATGGAGGGAATATCTTTAAATGCCACCTCCTCAGATGGAATAGTCCTCCACAACTTTTAACAAACTATGAAAACTGTTACTGTTGTCTAAATAAAACACATCTTATAAGTTAGAGATGATTTGTTGATCAAAATTCTCTCATTTCAATATAATGATGATGAAAGTCACCATGATATGACTTTCATAATGACTCAGTATCATTCATAACAAAATTTTAATTATAACACTGTAACATTATAAAAGTTATATTATATTTCATTAGAAATCTGAAATGTCCCAATACACACCACACACACACACACACACACACACACACACACACACACACACACACTTTCATGTGTATATTCATACACCTACACAAGAGGAGATAAACTGAAAGCAGATAATTTTGCTTGTTAAATTTACAAGCATATTATAGTGAGAGTAATAGCCACAATTATCTCAGGTAAGTGGTTAATTGGTGTGTATAAAATATGTTGAAATACAAAGTACTTTATAAATTCTAAATAATAGAAATTACTATAACATACCAAAGTCAAAAAGAAAATCCATTCAGCTCAGCTTATTTCTGTCATCTTAGGGCATAAAATTTTATTAGAAATTTACTATGCAAGCATTATATTAAAAATATTTATGTATATTATTTACTTGGAATTTTATAGGCTTCTCTTAGTCTGTCTTCACTAAATAACTGATTAACAGGTCATCCAAAAAACAATCAACTACCAAAAAGTTACATATCATAAAACTATGGTAAAATTCATACATTGATACCCAATCTTTGCATAATGAGAATGACAGCTACATAAACACAGTTGTAGTATTAAAGGGAAAACAGGGACATGGCTTAGATGGCTTTATCTAAATTGTCAATTTTAAAACCAAAAGAAACAATGTACAGATTATATTTAGAAAAAATGAAAGATTCTAATTTTTAGTGATTAGTATTTTAGCCAGATCACCTTTCTTTCATCATCTACAAATACCATAATACGGTGTTCAAGGAACAGGCCTACAGCTCCTATACTCAGACCTATCTATATCACCATTTTGTTGCCTACCTGTCCCCCATTATTTGCTTCAGCTTTAATATTCACTCCATTGTAATGTCGCTAGTATATTTGTCTCCCAATAGCATTTGATAGACTATGAGAAGTTTATTATCAGTTCATTATCTACATGTCAAACATTTTAGTTCAGGACATAAATCCGTATATACAATTATTTCTATTTATTGTTAAATATACAGAAGAGATGATGATAAAAAGCAAAATTCAATGTAGCATTAGAAAAACACTTATAATTTGGCATTGCTAATGTAGCACAATATTAGTATTCCATTTAATTTAGTGGGGACACTATTATTAATCTTTGATTTACTGCATATCCAAGCCTCATGACAAACATGCCCAATGACAATATTAATATAATCATTAAATTTAAATTAGTTGCCATGGAAAAAAGGAAATGGAATTTAGGAAAGAAATTGGAGGTGAATTTTATCAAAATAAATTGTATGTTTATAAGTACTAGAAAATTGATTTTAAGACATAAAATGAAATTTAAATTGTTGCATTGGCTAAAGACCTACTGAACTAAAGCTGGTCAATGAAATGAACATTCCTTGATTGTAGTATTCCCTCTCATTTTCTCCTTTAATAATCAATGCTACCTCAAATGGTCATTTTTGAATATATATATACATACACACAAGCATCATAGTTGAATATATATGCATGTATTTATATATGTTTATAACTTTTACTACGTGGGTAAGCATACAAAATTTGGACTGAGAAGTTCTAAATTTGATTTTCTTTATATTGCTTCATATGTCTTTGAAATGACTTTTCAAATCTATTTTCCTTTGTTCAATTGAAATGTGAATTCTAGAAAATTATGGCAACTGGGAGTGTAGCTTGTTGATACAGTACTCGCTTGCCATGTATATGACCAATAACTTATAAGCAAGCATAGTGTCA
>JADRCD010213187.1:0-21833 GCA_019843815.1 Montemys delectorum
AAAAAAAAAAAGCCAAACTTAGTGTGTGTTTGGTGAGACAAGATCAGGTCCTCAGTACTGTGTGGGGCATCCACTGACCAAGTTCTAGGATCCTCAGGGGCCTCAAGCTCTCCCTGTGGCTGTTGTGACCCTGCCATGATCTGTCCCCTATGATACCTCGGCCATCACTGTAGCGGAACCCTCCCTGAGAACAGCTTTAGCCCTTGAGGAGACTGGAGGCACCAATACCCTCTTCCGGCTCCCCTTCTTCCTTTATCCAAGTAGGAGCGTGCAAGTTCTCCCACCAATCAGCTTCTAGAATACAAAGGCCCCCCGCAGACTAGCAAGGTGGCTTCTCACGGGGTGGGCATGATTGCGGGTGTCTTGGGAATTTAGGATGAATTTAGCTTTTGCCCTGCAGAGGAGGTTCAGTACTGCAAAGAGGCGGCTTCGGTTTTGTGTGCACAGGGCCCCTACCTGAAGGCTACAGGGAGGGACAGCAGGAATCTTGCTTCACCCTCCAGCGCCCATCCCCGGCTTGAGGAGGGGGGAATCTGGAGGACCACTTAGCACAAGCAGTCCCAGGGCTGAGGGCCTCCATCCCTCGGGAGCGGGGTAGATAGGAAGACAGAGAGCTCCGCCAGTGTGTGTGCATTTAGGAGGCTCTGGGGCCAGCTGAGAAATTTAGTCAAGGCAGGCTCTGGGATAGCCCAGAAATGGCCTGGGGCCTGCAGAGGGACAGAAAGAGCAGCAGACAGGGTGGGAGGGGCTTGGCAGGGGACGGGTCCACGTCTCCACGTGTTTCCTCCTGTTCAGGCTGAGACCTTGCCCCAGGAACTGTGTGTGTATGTGAATGTGTGTGAACGTGTGAGGGGGTGTGAGTGTGTGTGCATGTGTGTGAGTGTGTATGTGTGTGTGTGTGTGTGAATGTGGGTGTACGAGTCCAGTATGAGTGGGAATGTGTATGTAGTGTGGACATGTGTGTGAGCATGTATGTGTGTGTGTGAATGTGTGTGTACAGTCCAATATGAGTGTGAATGTGTATGTAGTGTGTACATGTGTGTGAGCGTGTATGTGTGTGTGAGAATGTGTGTATGTGAGTCCAGAATGAGTGTGAATGTGTACGTAGTATGTACATGTGTGTGAATGTGTATGTGTGTGTGAATGTGTATGTATGAGTCCAGTATGATTGTGAATGTGTACATAGTGTGGACACGTGTGTGAGCATGTATGTGTGTGTGAATGTGTGTGTATGAGTCTAGTTTGAGTGTGAATGTGTACATAGTATGTACATGTGTGTGAACGAGTATGTGTGTGTGTGAGAATATGTATATGTGAGTCCAGTATGAGTGTGAATGTGTACGTAGTGTGGACATGTGTGTGAGCGTGTATGTGTGTGGGAGAATGTGTGTATGTGAGTCCAGTATGAGTGTGAATGTGTGTGTAAGTCCAGAGGTCCAACCTGAGTGTCTTTCCTCAATTTCTTTCCATCTCTTTTTTTAGCACTCTTAAGCACTGAGCCATCTCTCACCCCACTCTCCCCTTATGTTTTGAGACAGGGTCTCTCACACTCACTTGCCTTCCCAGTTGACGGAGGTGGCTGGGCAGTAAAGCTCTGATTGTCCACCCTGTTTCCACCACTCCAGCACTGGGATGACAAGCAGGCGCCACCAAGCCTGGCTTTTGCTTGGGCCTGGGGGATGGAACTCAAGTTGTTGTGCTTGCAGAGTTAAGCACTTTACCAACTTGGCCATGTCCCCGGCCTTCTGGGGCACTGATTTATAAAGTGGAGAATTTTGAACCTAGACCAAGTAGAATCAAAATTGCAAAGGGCTCCTTGCCTGGCCCTCAGCGGCACCCACCCACTGGGCGGGACCCTGGCTGGGCCCCTCCACCTGTGCCCCAGGCTCCCCTCACCGGGAAGCAGCCCCGGCCTTCAGAACACTTGCACAGGCATCAGAACACAGCTGGCGCCTGGCTCTCAGGCTTCCCGTCCGTGGGAAGGAGAGTGTCGTGTCCAGTTTGAGCTGGGTCCAAACGGACTTTTCTCCAAGTGGCTGAGGGAGGCATCAGCAAGGTCTCCAAATTTCTCTTCCCTCCCCCTCCACTGTTCATTTTGAAATCACTTCAGACCTACAGGAAAGTTACAAAAATTGTACAAAGAATTCCCAGTATGCTCTTTGCGCAGATTCTCTGGATGTTAACGTCTTACGTAAGGGCAGGCAGCACAACCACCCAAACCAGGAAGTTAACGCTGACGGCTGCGTCTGGTCCTCGGGTGGCACCTCAGCCTGGCCTGCTCTCTCCGGCTTTCTGTGTGATGAGAACCTCGGTCCTGCTTTATAGTTAAAAACAGTTGTTGTTAGTGTCGCTATTATCGTCATTTTTAGTTTTAATCGTTTTTTTGAGAGAGGAGGTCGTGTTACTGCAGGCTGCCCTCATTATGTAGCTCTGTAAGTCAAGGATGATCACTTGTCTCCACTTCCTGAGTGACTACACGTGTCCACCACCATGCCCAGTTTATACTGTTCTGGGATGGAGCCTAGAGTTTTGGGCATGTTCCGCCGCCGCCATCCTCCTCCTCCTCCTCCTCCTCTTCCTCCTCCTCCTCCTCCTCCTCCTCCTCCTCCTCCTCCTCCTCCTCCTCCTCCTCCTCCTCCTCCTCCTCCTCCCATCATCATCTTGGGCATCATCATTGTCAGCATCATCAGCATCACAGTCCTCATCATCATCACCATTTTTGAGACAGGGTCTTACTATGTAGCCCTAACTGGCCAGGAACAAAGTGTACCAGCCAGTTATTACAAAGCGCATGCTCTGTTGGTTTTTTTACGATGTCTCCTCTAGATTAACTTGGCTTATGCCTGGCTGCAGAGACAGCTCAGTAGTTAAGAGCATGTGTTGTTCTCGCAGAGGACCCAAGTTTGGTTCCCAGCATCCACGTGGTGGCTCACAACCATCTGTAACCTCAGGTTCCAGGGGATTCGAAGCCCTCTTCTGACCTCCTCGGGGACCAGGCACGTGCGTGGTGCATATGCATATCTGCATGCAGGCAAAACACTACACATAAAATAGAAATAAGTAAATCTTTTAAAAATGCAATGTAACTGGGCAGTGCTGGCGCCCGTCTTTAATCCCAGCACTCAGGAGGCAGAGGCAGGCGGATCTCGGAGTTTGAGATCAGCCTGAATTCCAGGACAGCTGGGGCTACACAGAGAAACCCTGTCAAAAAAAAAAAAAAAAAAAAAAAAAAAGAAAGAAAAAAAGAAAAAAGGAAGGAAGGAAGGAAGGAAGGAAGGAAGGAAGGAAGAGAGAGAGAGAGAGAATTCAATTTAGCCCAAGCACTTTGGGCAGAAAGCCTGTGAAAGGGGCTTTTTTTTTGTGCTGTTCCTAGACTCAGAATGTCTGGCTTCTCCATAGAAAGATACTGTGTTCTCCTTTTGTAGTTAATATCTATGGTGAGAAATTTTGAAACTAAATTGCTTATCATTCTTTTGCTTGCAGTCTTTCATGTCCAGTGATGTCCACTGTTGGTCCCTTTTTGACATTTTGGCAGGAAGCCTAGCCTCAAATGTGAGCCATCTGCCTAGTCTAATGATACTTTTAAACATTATTTATTTATTTATTTATTTACGCCACAGCATATCTGTGAAAATCAGAGCACAGTTTGTGGGAATGGGTTCTCTCCTTTCACTGTGTTGTCCTAGGGATCGAACTCAGGTTGCTAGTCTTGGCAGGCAAGCTCTTCTACCCACTGAGCCATTTTGCAGACCCATCGATGATTCTTGCTTGAAACAATTATCCCCAAGGTGTTTAGTGACTGTTTGAAACTTAGCCTTCCTTCCACACTTATTATGTAAACTTCTTTGGGGCCCAGTCTGGCTTTCTCCCCAACATATCCACCAAGATAATTTGTATTTATTTTTTTTAAACTGTGTTTTAAAAACATTGCAAACAAAAGATTACACACAGGAATTAAGCAGAGCCAAAGCCTATACAACTCCATGAACGTCTAAACAGTAAGATAAGCATCTGATCGGGCGCAGTGGAGCTTTGCAATGGATTTCACACTTTCACTAAGATGACATAGTTTATGCACTTGTCCTCCACCAAAAATGAAATTTTATGTTCCTCTTAAGATTTGTTTTTATCTTATAGGCGTGTATGTATGGACACCACATTTGCAAGTGTCCTCAGAGGCTAGAAGAGGACATCGGATCTCCTGGAAATGGAGCCATGTAAGTACCGGGCTTATGTACTGAGCCGTATCTCCAGCACCCGTGGATACAACTTGAGTTTTCTTTGACCAGAATGAGCTATTTCTCTAACGAACTTGGTTCCTTTTGTGAGAACAATTATTTAGGGACTGAAACCTGAGCTCCTGAGTGCTGGAGAGATGGCTCAGCAGGGGAAGTGCTATGGAGCCCAAGGGATCGCAGTCCTCATGGGGCCTGACAAAAAGGTACCCAGCGCTGTGGGGCTAGGGGTCAAACAGGAGGATCCAGGGCTCACTGGCTGCCCACCAGAGCTGAAATAAAGAGCTCCAAGTTTAGAGAGAGACCCTGTCCTAAAACGTAGGTGATAGAAGACACCAGGTGTCCACCTCTGATCTCTACAGAGTTAGACACAGTAAAGTGCACCTGGACACACAACACACACACACACACACACACACACACACAGAAAGAGAGAGAGACAGAGAGATAGAGACAGAGAGACAGAGAGAGAGAGAGAGCGAGACAGAGGGGGGCTTGATTAAGCTTCGGGTTTGAAGGGGATCTTCAAGGTTTGCAGGGGTCTCCAGGAAGTGAGGCTGGCCCGAGTGTGACAGGTGCATTGTGTGCCCAGCAAGGCCATCTCTGTGTGATCCTGCTGCTGTCCAGGGCTGGGCTGGCTCCTTGCACCTAGGAAGTTCTGGTCTCTTCCTAAAATGCATGATTCTCTCCATGGGGGAAGCCCCGCAGTGTTTGAAATGATTGTGGGAACTTGCATGGTTTATTTTATTATTTAAAAAATGTCAGCATGTGGTGTGTGTGTGTGTGTGTGTGTGTGTGTGTGTGTGTATGTGTGTGTAGGTCAGGAATCAACACTGGCTATTTTCTTCTACTGCTCTCCTCCCCCCCCCCCCCTTTTTTTTGAGACAGGTTCTCTTTTAGAACCTGGAGCTCACCAGTTGGTTAACCCGGCTCACCAGTGAGCTCTAGGGAATCCACCTCTCTCCACCTCCTGCTCCCCAGCACGGAAGTTACAGATCCATGCTGTACTTTTGACGGGGTGCTGGGGACTTGAACTCAGGTCCTCATGTTTTTCACAGTAAGTACCTTACATACTGTGCACTCTCTCTCAGCGCACATTTCTTACCTTCCTTAAAGCGTGTGGGTCAGACCGTCAGTATGCTTAACCTTTTCCACCTTTGGAAAAAAATATTTCGGCTCTTGAGAAAACACTTTATTTGTTCTACAGTGCCCAGCTGCAATATCTGATGTGACCACTAGAGGGAGGTGTTGTCCCCACCAATTGGCCTTGGCGTCCTGGCACTTTCCCGTCCTTCCTCTGTGCTTGCTTACTTTCTTTCTTTCTTTCTTTCTTTTTTTTTTTTAGAAATATATGCAAATTCTTATACCTCAATTTATTTCCAAAAGGACTAAACTGTAGTTCTATAAAGCATAGGAAGGATTGGTTCTATCCAGTTCAGTAAATCTTTTTTTTTCAATCTTGCAGTTTTATTTGTATCTATTTATTTTTATTTTTTATTAGATATTTTCTTTATTTACATGTCATATGATATCTCCTTTCCCAGTTTCCCCTCCAAATAAAATAAAATAAAATAATAAAATAAACAACAACAACAATAAAAAACCTTGTTCCCTCTCCGCTCCCCCTGCTCGCCACCCCACCCTCTCCTCCCTCCTGGCCCTGGCATTCCCCTACGCTGGGGCCTAGAACCTTCACAGGGCCCAGGGCCTCTCCTCCCATTGATGACTTTATCCGCACAAAGCAACAGACACTGGCATTGTGCCCCTCACGGGGCTGTCTCTGGCGGCTCACAGCCCCAGTGAGTGACATCACGGAGACTGGTTAAAAGCTGTCAAGGTGATAGGGAAAGATGTCATACGGAACATCCCGGGCCAACCTGGGCAGCATTGCAGGATAAAAAAAAAAAAGAGAGACCATCAAGTCCTGGTTCTTCCCGGCGCTTCTCTTCTCTCATTTCCTCCCAGGCCTGGCCCGAGGAACACTTTAGGTTGGGTCGTGAGAATGTGATTTGGAAACAGAAGTGTCTTGCTTTTAAAGGGCAATGGCGGGCCACCCTGCAGTTTAAAAACCATGGAGGGAATTGCTTTTTGCCTCCGTGTGGGTTTATTTTCCTTTCCACAGCTGGGGATCGAATTGAGTGCCTCTTGTAAGTTAGGCAGGTCCTCTGCTCCTGAGCTACGTCCTGGAACCTCTCTCTCTCTCTCTCTCTCTCTCTCTCTCTCTCTCTCTCTCTCTCTCTCTCTCTCTCTCTCTCTCTCTCTCTCCCCCTCCCCCAATTTTGTGCTGTTGAGACAAGTAGCCTAAGCTGGCCTTGACCTTGTTATGCAGCTGAGGGTGGGCTCGAGTCCCCGACTCCCTCACTTCCGCCTCTGGAGCGCAGGGATTGCGGGCTACCACCACCATTCCTCATGCACAAGGTTCCGAGGACAGAGCCCAAGGCTCCACATGGGCTGGGCACTTCATCAACTGGACTATGTCCTTGCTCCTAATTTTCAGGAGTCAAGGCCTCTCTAAGTTGCCTAGACCGGATTTAAACTCGCTCTGGATCCCAGGCAAGCCTTAGATTTGTGGTTCTCTTCTCTATAGTAGCTGGGAGTACAGCTCAGAGCCTTTAGGCCTATCTCGGTAAGGAGTAGTTTTCTATAGAAAACGTCAAATAATCTCTTTGTCTCAGTGATCCCATACCCTATAAAATGAGGGCTGATATTACAAAACGCTTGCCAGTGCTGGAAAGATGGCTTGCTATTAAGAATGCACACTGCTCTTGTGGAAGACCTGGGCTCAGTTCCTAGCACCCACACCAGGCACCTCACAACTGCCTGTACCTCCAGAAACAGAGGATCCGACGCCCTCTTCTGGCCTCCACAGGCACTGCAGGCACATGATGCCCATAAACTCACATAGGAACACATGTACGTAAACAATAGTAAATAAATTTAAAAGATTAGAAAGAGTTGTGTGTATGTGTGTGTATGTCTGCGTGAGTGTACAGGTGCTTGTGTGTGCACACGGGGTGCACGTGGGAGCTCGAGGTTGGCATTGCGTTTCTTCCTGGATCATTCTCCACTTGGTTTATGGGATGGAGTCTCTGGCTGAACCCAGAGCTTGCAGATTTGAGGTAGGTCAGCTAACCAGTTTGTACCCTGGATCTCTGCCTCTCAAAAGCCAGGATTCCAAGTGGGTCACTATACCCACCCGGCTTTAATATTTTCTACATGTGCACACGTGTATATTTATGTACACTTTTTTGTATATGTAAATGTGATGTAGGCATTTATATGTGATGTGATGTGGTGTGTGTGTGTGTGTGTGTGTGTGTGTGTGTGTGTGTGTGGGTATGCACTTGCCATGACATGTGCATGGCTGTCAGAGGGCAACTTGTAGAATCAGTACCCTCCTCCCACCTTGTGGGTCTGAGGATCAAGCTCAGTTTGTCATGCCTAGAAGCAAGTGCTAAGCCATCAACTTTTATACAGATGCAGTGACCCAAACTCCAGCCCTTGTGCTGGGACAACATGCGCTTCATCAACTGAACTATCTTCTCTAAGTGCTGCTGTTCTCGTTATCTCGTTGTTCACATGCTATGTAGAACGCACCGCGCTCCCGAGTCCTAACCCCAGTTCTCATCTTATACTTAACTGCTACCCACCATCTTCATCCTAGGACAGTCCGTACCTAAGCGTTGGCAGGATCGCTCACCTCCGTGAGGGCAGTGTTGGCTTGGCCCGTGTGCTACAGTTTGCAGGGCGCCCGGGAGGAGGTAGCGTTAGCTGCTTGCCCAGCCTCTCCCTGTATGGAGATATGTGAGTCCATGTTCGTGGCAGCTCAGTGAGGCCTGCTGTTTCCACACACGCTATGTGTGGGCTGCTGGGCCTAGGGTGACCTTGGCCAGCCAGAGCTAGGTTGGTCTGTACGATGTACCCCACCCTCTCCCCATCTCCAGAATCAGTTTCAGTGAAGACCTACCCATGATAGGGCCCAAACGTGGATTCCTTCAGGGTACTGAAGTCTGGGAAGGGTGATGTCTCTCAGAGCCTGTGCTTTTTGTCTGTGTGATGGGGGACATCAGAGCAGCATAATGTCATATTCTGTGTCTGCTAGGAAGTTTCCACTGTGGCATCCGAGAGGCAGGAATGCAGGGTGGCCATGGCAGTTCTCATCTGCACTCAGTAACATCTGGGGAGCTGGAAGAGGGCGCATGCTGCAACCCCGAGCCAGCCATTGGGCCTTTCCTGGGCCAGGGTGAGGGGCCATGGTCACTCTAGGGTCTGCACAGTTAGCATGTAGGCCTGGATTCTGTGGCCAGGTGATAGCAAGATGCCTGGCACATGAGCATGTTGTGACTGTGGGCTTACCTGGTAGAGCTCTCTTTTTGTTTTTGTTTTGTTTTTTCTTAGACAGAGTCAGTCTATGTAGCTTTGGCTGTCCTGGGACTCACTATGTGACCAAGCTGGCCTTGAACTCTGTCTCCCAGGCTCAGCCCACATTTGGTAAGATCTTTGTTTCATAAGCTTATAGGCTCGAGTTTAGATTCCCAGCACCCACATAAAAGGCTGAGTGCGGCTGAACATGCACGTCTAAGGGTCGTGTTAAGGGAGGCAGAGGCAGGAGGATCTCTGGAGCTTCCTGGGTACCAGTCTAGCTGAGAAAAAAAAAGATGAATTTAGTTCAATGAGACCTTGTCTTTAGGGAATAGGTAGATAGTGAGAGAGGAGACAGACTCCCTCCTCTAACCTCTACCAGGGCTATCCATGCTTCTATACAAATGCACAGGCAGATGCACTTAAACACATACATCGCACACATTCAACAGACACACACATGTACACACACACACGTGACAGACAAACATCTCACACACATGCATCCACACACACATACAATAGACACATATACACACACACAACAACACACATGCACACATATATGACAGGACAGACACACACATATACATACCACATACTACATACATACATACATAAACACACACACATACATGCATACATACATACACACTATTCACACATGCATATACACACATACAATAGACACATACATCCACACAGCAACACACATGACAGGACAGACACACATACACACATGCACATATCACACACACATGCATCCACACACATACAATAGACACATACATACACACAACAATACACATGACAGGATAGACACACACATGACACATACTGCATAAGTGTATGTACACACACCACATACGTGCACATACACACCATACACATCCCACACCCCACATGCATATAAAACACACCTGACACATACAGCCTACATGCACGCACGCGCGCGCACGCACACATACCCCCCTTCAAAAGCTGGTCGCGCTGTAGCTGGAGTGGCGACTGCTCAGGGTTGGCAACAAGAGTGCGTCGGCGTGAGATCAGCTCTGGCCACCCAGAGACCTCTTCCTTTCAGAAGTAAAGCTTAAAATATGTGCAGGAGGGTGAAGCAAGTAGGCCAGGTTCTGGGGGCCTGAGGCTGTGGACCCAGCTCACCGCTGGTGGAGCCAAAGGGCAGCATGGAAATGAGTGTGTCCCCTCTGAGGAGGAACTGTGAGTTCCTACAGCGGTGGCCGGAGCAGGGCTGGGGCTCCGCTGCAACCATCTCAGGGTATTCCGGTTGGGATTCGGGATGAGAGCAGCAGGCAAGCAATCCCAGGTGCCCCTGACCCTGCAATCCCATCGCACGGACAGGAAGTGGGCAGACTGACACCCTCAGCTAGGCAGTTCAGCTGGACAGACTCGAGGCTGCCTAGACTTCAGATCCATAGCCCAGGGCAGTGAGGGTCCATGCCGAGGAAAGATAGATGGCAGCTTTGTGTCCTCCTTCCAGTGTCCAAATTCAGGACAGAGACTAAGGCCATCATCAAGAGAGCATCGGGCTCTTTTACTGTCTTTTATGATACTTAAATTATATGATACTTTTACATGATACTTAAGCTACAGGCAGCCAGTGTTACAGACCTCATGGTGAGCCCAGGGATCCTGGGATGTTACCTACAAGGAGTTAGTCACCTCCTCTCCCTGCCCTCCCTCTCCTCCCCTCCCCTCACACCTCTCCTTGCTCTCCTTTTTCTTCTCTCACCCTCTCCTCTTCCCTCCAGTCTTTCATTTCCTCCCTCCTTCCTTTCCCAAACACATAGGAGCCTTTCGTCAGTGCCTGGCCTTGCCTGGAGTGTGGATGGAGTCATGGGAGACAAGCAAGTGGGTATTCGCGGCGAGTGCGTGCGTGCGCGCATGCGCTAAGGCAATGCAAGTCTGGACTGGAGCATGAAGCTCAAGTAAAGGAAAGGGCAGGCAGGAGGGCCTGGTCCCAGCTGGGCAGGCCACGCTGGTAAGCTTCCTCTAAGGTTCACATTGAAGGTTCTCTTTGATACGGAGGAAGCAGAGCTCTGGGTTCCTGTCTAGTCCTCTGCCTCTGTTCCCTGTGGCCCTGGGTCTTCATTCCCAGGTATAAAATGGGACCAAAGTCACCCATGTGCGAGCAGGGGCTGGGGAACTGAGGGGGAGCCGCCTGCCTCAGCTGCCAGGCTGCAACTGGCCGGTGATGCCCCTCACTCACTTGGTCCCAGCAAGGGCAGGGAGAGGAGCCCAGGGTCTGCTCTTGACCCCGAAGAGCAGGCTCTTTAGCTCCCCAGGTTGGTCCCCAGGCAGCCTGGCTCAGAGCCTCACTTTCTCAGGAAGGCCAAGTTACCGAAACAGATAAATCAATCTGTCAAGATCAGCCTTGGAGAAAGACTCTTCTCAGCTAGCTCAGCCAAGAAGCTCAAAGGGGAATTGTTCCTGGAGCCCGAGAAGGAAACGACAGATAGTTCTTCCGCAGCTCCTCGCCTGTGGCCATGCTGCCCAACACCCCTCCCCCTTCCCCGGGCAGTAGAGAGCACCTGTGCGCTGGGGATCAGCCAGGGACAGCACCGCCTCTCCTTCTGGCTCCCAGGGCAGTGCCCAGCCCAGAGCCACCGTTTGTGGGAGAAGGGCAGAGCCACTGTTTGGCTCCTGTCTCGGTTTTGCCTGGAGACCTTCTCTGCCCCGCCCCTCCCCCCCCCCCCGTGTGTGTTTGGTGGCCCTTGGCACTAGGAAGGTCACACGGCTGGAGGTGGGGCTGGCAAGCAAATGCCCATCTGGACAGACTCCCTCTTCTGGGCTGGAGGCTCGGGAGTGATGGGGGCCAGGGAGGTTGAAGACAAGCCAAGACAAGGGAGTAAGGAGCCCAAGGCGGTCAGTCCCCCAGAGCTCCCTAGAGAAAAAGGTTGAGGATGGCTTGCTACTGAGGGCAAGGGGGACTCCAATCTGGAGTCACAGGCAGCTCTGCCACTTGGCAGTTGGTGACACTGGAGCAAGTCATTTGCCTTTTCTGATAATCCTTTTCTTCACCCGGAGGCTTAGCATTTGATGGTCTTCTGGAGCGGACAGAGATCTTGACCCGGCGGAATGAGAAGGTATTCTACACGGTCACTTGGCATCCATTTTCTCAATCTACAGGGTGGGTATCATGGTCCCCACTCCCCACATGGGGGAACTGAGGGTCCCAGCTTGCTAAAGCTGTGTTATAGAAGTTCTTTTGGGTCTCCAAGCTAGTGTAGGTATATGTGTGTTCCCGCGCATGTGCACATGCATGTATAATGTAGTCACATGTATGTGGGGGAGGCATGTGCTGGAGCTACAGTCGAGCATCAGGTTCCTTTGCTATCACACTCTGTCTCATTCCCTTAAGATAAGGTCTCTCACTGAACTTGGAACGAAGTTGGTAGCCAGCAAACCCCAAAGATCTCCCAGTCTCTGCATCTCTGGAGTGCTTGGGTAACAGATACACATGTGTGGCCATGCCCAAGCTTTTAACATTGGTTGAGGGACCACAACTCAGGCAAGGAAGCCTGCCCACTGAGCTATCTCCTGAGCCTGCTTTCCTGGGTCTGCTGCACATTGCAAACCCAAAAGGGGAAGGTCCAGAGTCAGAGGAGACAGGTAGGTGGGACCTGGGCCCAGATCCCCCCACGGGTCTCTCTTGCCCCTGTGATGCTGGAGTGGCTGATCACAGCTTGAAGAAAAGGGACCGTGGCCAGAAGCAGAGGGGACAGGAAGAAATGAACATCAGAGAGAAATATTCCCAGAAGGGATAGGCAGGGGGAAGGAGCTCAGGGCACAATGTGAGGTGCGGGACTGACTACCCAGCAGGTCCCCGTGCTCCCACAGGCTCCAGGAAAAAGCTTCTTGGGGGAAGAAAGAAATTCAGTGAAAACTGGGAAAAGTGCCCTGAAGAGGCAGAGCGGGAGATCCACTGTGAACTGTAGAATACGTGAGTCAGAGGGTCCAAGGGTCCTCACAGAGCCTGAAGTCAGGGACATGGATCGACCATCTAGAAACACACACAAGTGCAAGCCCTCGACCTGGTGCACACATACATTCGCACACGTGCACACAGACTCAAGTGTACATATGCACGTGCGCGTGGGCACACACACACACACACACACACACACACACACACACACGAAGCTACATCTGCTGAAAGGGGACACATGAAAGATGATAGCACAGTGTCCCCAGCCTGGGAGTGTCAGGATAACGTCATCGGGGTGAGGGGACCTTGCGGTGAGGCACATGCTCCTAACCTCCTGGGGGGGAGACTTGCCACTGTCAGGTACACGAAAGAACTGTCAAAAGTGCAGGAAACGAGCGTGTAGATTGTGAAACTCAAGCCTCATTTGTGTTTCTTTCGGTGACAGCATTGAAACTCACAGATGTTCTCTCAAGATGAAAGGGAGCAGCTGCCACAGATCTCTTCCCTGCGACCTCCGTCATCTCCTGTGTGCCACCAGCTTCTGTCTCCTGCTCCCGATTCCCTCCTCCTACCACCAGCTGGACCACAGCCACACCCAGATCCGAGGCAGGAATGAATGGAAGGAATGGGGCCTGTGGTGGGATTTTATGTGGTGGGAACCAGAGGGCCAAGGTCAGATAGGAGGTGATCTGAAATTCAAGGGACGGGGCTGTGGAGGACCAAAGGCCAAGTGGGCTACCAGTTGTCTTCCGGAGAAATCAGAAGGCAGGAGCAGTGTCCTCAGAGGGCCGAATCTTTATTCCCTGCTGTCCATTCCTTGACTCTGGGGATGGACACTACCGTCTTGGTCTTGCAGAGAAACTGAGGCTTGGCGCACAGGAGCAGCTAGCTCACCGCCACGGCTGTGCCTGTCTCAAGTCACACCTTAGTGGTAATGGAGAAGTGGGCCTGGTGCCAAGGCTAGGCTTTCTCAAGCAGGTTCATCAGTAGAACAGTTGTCAGAGAGGCTGGGTTGGCTGCAGGGTGGCTCAGTTGGTAAAGTGCTGGCCCAACAAGCACGGGGACCCTAAAGCTCTACCCTTAAAGCCCAACTGAAAAAAAAATGCCAGGCATGGCTTCGAAGGCGTAAAACCCAGCCCTGGGGAGACAGAGGCAGAAGGATTCCTGGGGCTCACTGATAAGCCGGCCCAGCCTACTGGGTGAATTCCGGGCTAGTGAGAGATCCTGTTTCGGGGTGGGTGGTGTCTGAAGGGTGATACTCGGGCCCTGTCTTAACTTTTTCAGTGCTGGGATTAAAAGTCCACACCACCACACCTGGATCATTAGTGCCCATGCCATCCTCTCTACACAGCCTTGGTTGTCCTGGACTCACTGAACTCACTTTGTAGATCAGGCTGGCCTTGAACTCACAGAGATCTGCTCACCTCTGTCTCTCAAGGGCTAAGATTAAAAGTATGCACCACCATGTCAGGTTTACACCCAATTTTTTTTTTTTTTTTTTTTTTTTTTTTTTTTTTAATGTGAGCTTTAGAAGTCTAAGCCAGGTCCTCATGATTTCAAGGTAAGTGCTTTACCAACAGAGTCATGTCACCAGCTGTGAACTTCTAGTCTCTAGAAATTCCCCTTAGGTTGGCAAGATGGTGTCTGTCAGGAAGCCTAACAGCCTGGGACTCACGTGGTGGGAAGGGAAAACTGACCCCCGAAAGTTATCCACATGTGTGTGTTCCCTGCCTTCTCACGCACGCACACACACACACACACACACACACACACACACACGAGAACACACAGGCACACACATGTGCATAGATGCACTCACACTCATATGTATCCACACACATGCACACATTGTACCATGCACATACGTGCACTCACCCACAGGTACATGCATACACACACACTTTGTACAATGCACAGGCATGCACTCACACACCTGTACATGCACACACACACACACACACACTGTAATTTTTAAAATTCTATAAACTTCCCTCTGTTGACTGGGACACCAGGAACAGACTGGGGTTCCCCCCCCCACTCTGGCGTGACAGGGCTGACACCACACAGTGAGCAGTTGGTCAGAGTGAACCGAGGATGGCCAGCACGCTGAGGTGACCCAGGTGAGGTTTGTTCAGGAGGAGGGCACAACTGGGCGCTGGGATTTAGAGGCATTTGATCAGAGTGCTGCAGAACAGTCTGCCTTGGGGATTCTGAAAGACAGACAAAAGCTAGGAAAGCCCTAGGTGGGTTACACATTTTTAAACTCATGACTCTAGAGGAAGACACAGGCTAAAATTAGAGGACATTTAGAAATAAGTGTTCTTTTTTTTTTTTAATAAAAAATTATAAATTTGGTGCGATGGGCACACCTTTAATCCAAGCACTCAAGAGACAGAGGCTAGATACAGACTTAGACCCTGTCTGGGGGGAAAAAAAAGCTTTTATGACATTTTGATTCATTTGTCTTATGGTGCGTGTGTGTGTGTGTGTGTGTGTGTGTGTGTAAAACATCATGTACATGTAGGTCAAAGGACAGCTTGCAGGAGTCACACTTCTTTCCTACCATCAAATGGGCTTTGAGGTTCAAACTCAGATAGCCAGGTTTTGTGGCAGGTGCCTTTACCTACTGGGCCATCTTGCCAGCCCATAAAAATCTGGTTTGGGTTTTTTATTTTTGTTTGCTGTTTGTTCGTGTTGTAGGTATAGAAGTTATAGGGACAGCCTGTCTTCTGTTGCTCCTCATACGCCACCCCCTTAATGTTTTGAGTCAGGGTTTCTCCCTGGCCTGGAGTTTACCAAACAGGCTCCTCTGTCTATCCAGTGGTTCCCTAGGCATCTACCTCCCTAGCCCTGAGATTACAAGCATAAATCTTCACGCTTGGCCTTTTGCATGGGTTCTAAGGCTCAAACTTGGGCTCCAGTTGCGGGAGAACCTGGAAATAGCGCAATGGGAAGAGTTGTCCACGAGACCACGGTGTCTCATGAGCCCTGAGAGGCAGGAACACAGAGGTCAAGCTGCCGAATGGTAAGGGCTCTCAGGACCGGGAGGAGCCCCTTGGAGGGCGGCCTGACAGGTTTTATTGAACAGCCAATGTATTGGTTCTTTGTCTTGTGGCTAGGACAAGAACACTTGACAGAGCAACTCGAGGAGGAAAGGTTCATCTTTACGGACAGTGTGAGGTCCACTCCATGGCCACAGGGAAGCCGCAGCAGCAGGGCTGTGAGGCAGCTGCTCACACGGTAGCCACAGTCAGGAAGCAGAGAGATAGGAAGGTTCTCGCTCAGCTCTCTTTCTCCTTGTTATATTCGGCGTGGGGCCCCAGACGACGGGCTGCTGCTGCCGCCCACCTCAGCCACCACAGTCTAGACACTCCCTCGTAAGCTTGCTAGGACCTTGTTTCCTAGGCGATTCTAGATCTCGTCAGGTGGAGTCTGCACCAATCAGCAGAGCCTCTGCTCTTCCGTGCTGCAACCCCTTTGGTAGTTGCTCTGCCCCTGCTTCAGGAGAGAAGGATTCCGGTATGGCCTCTGATGTAGCCAGGCAGAGTTTAGGGGAAGGCTAGAAGTTTATTCAGCTAAAGAGCATGTTTAGGGTTTTTGTTTTTTGTTTTGTTTTGTTTTGTTTTTTGGTTTTTTGGTTTTTTGGTTTTTCGAGACAGAGTTTCTCTGTGTAGCCCTGGCTGTCCTGGAACTCACTCTGTAGACCAGGCTGGCCTCGAACTCAAAAAATCCGCCTGCCTCTGCCTCCCAAGTCCTGGGATTAAAGGCGTGTGCCACCACCACCCCGCATTTTTTTTTAATAAGGTATCATGTAGTCCAGGCTGGCCTAGAACTCAGCTCGTAGCCAAGGGTGGCTTTGAGCATCCGATCCTTCTGCCTCTGCTTCCCAACTGTTGGGATTACAGGAATACATCACCATGCCCAGTTTATCTGGCGCTAAGGATCAAACTCAGATGTCATGCATGCCAGGCACGTACTCTACCAGCTGAGCCACATTCTTAGCCTCTTAATATTCTTAGCCTTTCTCCTTACGCCTATATGGGGTTTTCTGACCCCCACAATTAAAACAGCCATGAGCAGCATCAATCAAAAAAATAATTTTTTTCCAAGGACTAGAATTAAAATGAACTAATCTAAGATTGAATAAGAAGTGGCAGTAAAATAAATAGAATTATCACATTTTAATGGCTTGAAGAGATGGCTATGTGTTTAAAAGCATTTAATGTTCTTACAGAGGAACCAGGTTTGGTTCCCAGCATCCACATTAAGTAGCTCACAGCTATCTGTAACTCCAGCTCCAAGATATCTGATACACACAGGTGCGCACACACACAAATAAATATACTTTTAAAAAAAGATTTATGTATGTATGTATGTATTTATTTATTTATTTATTACAGCATCCTGCCTATATGTATGCCTGCATGCAAGAAGAGGGCACTGGATTTTATTATAGAATGGTTGTGAGCCACCACATCGTTGCTGGGAATTGAACTCAGGACCTTTGAAAGAGCAGCCAGTGATCCTAATCGCTGAGCCCAATTACGGCAAATCCTAAAAAGGGACAATAGAAAAACGGGCATACTAGCTGAGCAGTGGTGGCACACGCCTTTAATCCCAGAACTTGGGAGGCAGAGGCAGGCGGATTTCTGAGTTCGAGACCAGCCTGGTCTACAGAGTGAGTTCCAGGACAGCCAGGGCTACACAGAGAAACCCTGTCTCAAAAAAAAAAAAAGAAAAAAAGAAAAGAAAAGAAAAGAAAAACAGGCATACTATCAAACAGCTTTGAGTAATAGTCAAATAGATTGGAAGAAATCAAATATGTGTAAGGGATACACACAGACCAGTGACTGGTGCAACCATATGCATTAGCTGCTTCCCTCTTCTCCTTGAAGGAGCGAGGATTTATTCTGGCCCCTGGTTTCAAGGAATTCAGTCCATGGTGATTGGCCCTATGCTGCTGGGTAGAAGGTTAGGATGGCCTGGAACATGTGTGGAGGACACGTTTTACTTCTTGGAGGACAGGGAGCAGAGGAAAGGGGGCCATAGGAAGGCCTGAAGGGAGATGTAGCCCTCTACACTAGGCTCCTCCCGCCTCTCACCACCTCCCGATCCTCGTCATATAAAGATTCCATGTGGTCTCTGGAAATATCCCACAGACAGAGAAATGTAGGGCTGAGTTGTAACTCCAGAGTCCATGTTAAAAAGAGAAAAGAAAAAAAAAAAAAGCCAAGCACAGCAGTGTATACCTGAAAGCCTAGCACCGGGGAGGCGGAGGCAGGGGACTCTCTGGAGCTCTCTGCCCAAACAACCTAAATGAATTGATGAGATCAAGGTTCAATAAGACACCTTGTCTCAAGGAACAAGATAGAGAGTGAGAGGCAGGAAAGTCAACGCCCTCCTCTGGCGTCTGTGTGCACACACGAGCAGTGGACAGACACATAATACATGCGCGTGCGCACACACACACACACACACACATGAGAGGGGGGGGGAGGGAGAGGGAGAGGAAAAGGAGAGGGAGGTGGAGAGAGAAAGGGAGAGACAGACAGACAGACAGACAGACAGACAGACACAGACAGACACAGGGAGAGGGGATCAAATCCAGAGAAGACTATGACAAAGGCAACAGACCCTGTAATAAAACTCATGAGCATATTAGTTCATAGAAACAAAATTTATTGTCTAAGGAATTACTAATCCCTGTAAGGAATTAGTCAGGTAGAACTGAAAGACTATATAGCAATAACATGGAAAATGTTAAATGACTGATTGACATTGAAAAACTTGTTTTTTTTTTTGATGCAGGAGCCCAATCTATATATATTACTTATATCTATATCCCAGCTTAGACTTGAACCTCTGCCCCTCCTGTTGACTTTGTGATCCTGTTTTGTGTGTGTGTATGTGTCTGTGTGCATGTGTGTGCGCATGTGTGTGTGTGTGTGTGTGTGCATATGTGCGCGCGCGCGCACGCGTGTGTCTGTGTGACCTGGTCTCCCTCAGGAGGCCGTGTTGCTCAGTGAGAATCTCTGAGGCCTCAGGACACTGCGCCTGTCTCTTCTCTCCCTTCTGTATGTGCTTTGGAGCTGTGGACAGGCTGCCCAGCTTAGGTCGCTCCGCTCTGCCTTCCTCTTCGCAGGAGGAATGGTACATCTCCCCCCTTGGCTCTTGCTTCAGACCACGAAGGCAGCACAGAAAACCTCCTTCGGTTAGCGTCCAGGGACTGGGCTGGCCCACTGCACTCCTTCAGAAAGGTCAGGGGTAATGAATTCCTCCTCTCAGGACCCAAGGCGCAGCCGAAGCCCATTCACTTAGGGCCCCCTCGGCGTTTCCCGATCTGAATAAATCAAGAGGGAGCTTGTCTGAAATTTATCTTTGTGGTGTTTACACAGACAGACCTTAAGAAGCCGGTCGATACGGTAAACAAGGATAATTAAAATATTTCAGGAGAGAAGGCTGAACATTCCATCCATCCCTGGGCAACAGGAGGGCGGGGAACTGTTGTGTTTATTTAATCTTTGTGTGTGTGTGTGTGTGTGTGTGTGTGTGTGAGTACACACACTACAGTGCTTGTGTGAAAGTCAGAGGGCAGCTTTAGATGTTGTTCCTCATGAGGCAGGGTCTCTTACTGGCCCTTGTGTATGCCAGGCTAAGGACTACACCAGCTTCGGAGGATCCTCACGTCTCTGTGTCCCATCCCATAGGAGCACTGAGATTGTAGACACGCACTATTAAATGGGGTTCTACATGGGTGCTGGGGATCTAAACTCTGGTCCTCATGCTCACACGACAAGCGCTTGGCCCAGAGTCCTCTCCTCAGCTTTAATTACCGTATTTGAAATCCCATTTTATATGTATGTGAATAGGTGTGTATGCATGCATGCCATAGAGCATGTATAGAGGAGGCCTAAGGACAACTTGTGGGAATCTGGGCCTGGAGGCAATCGCCTTTACTTACTGAGCTCATATATTTAATTGTCAGTTTTTAGTGGCACACAAATCATTACACAAATTGTCTCCAAATGGAGGCTCCCAGACAAGGTGGGAACCTGTACTGTTCGGGCAATGTCCCTTAGACATGACGACCACCTGGAGCTCAGGCTGACTTGGGCCTGGCTCTTCCAGACAGGAAAAGTATGGAAACAGAGGGAGGTATTTCTTGGCCCACCACAAAAGCTATGAAATCTCTTGGGTCCCACGCCCCTGTGGGGACTCAATTTCCCCATCTGAAAAGTGGGGGCTTGGGGCTCCCTCTGAGGATCACACAGAACCTGTGGGGATGTAGGACAGGGTGAGGCTCTGCCCTCCCCTGCTTTCCCCACTGACTATACCATAGAGGAGGGTCTGATGCTGCCTAAGGACTCACCACGACCTGTGTCCCCTCTCTCACCTCTCCAGCCTGGAGAGCAACCAAAACCACCAGCTGGGAGCAGAAAGATCACCGACCTACCATTTGGCTCAGGCCTAACCTCCTCCTTCCTGGCCTTGTTGCTAGTTTCGTGTTTCTGTCGCATGAAAGTATTCTTGACTCATGTGGGCAGGGGCTCTCACGGGGAAAACATTAGGATCTTTTGTGTTTTGTTTTTTTTTGTTATTAGCCCAGGCTAGCCTCTGCCTCCCTACACAGCTGAGGATGGTCTTGAACATCTGATCTTCCTACCACTACCTTCCACGTGCTGGGATTATGCTTGTGCGGAGGATCAAACCAAAGACCTTCTGCATGTTAGGCAAGCACTCTACCAATAGAGCTACAGCCAAACCCTGCTGGGGCTCTGTTGGCTTTGGAGCCACAACCCTCACCACTAATCCTGCTAAGTGTCCGTCAAGAGCAATGACGGACTCCAGCTCTTTGGATTGTCTGCTAGGGACATTCCGAATCTCTCTCGCAGTCGGTAAGTGTTCCTGGTGCTGTTTGGTCAACAGAGTGGTTGTGTCCTTGGTGAATGCTATAATTGTTCACAGGCTACGTGCGGATACTTTTCCTTTGATGGGAAGTGGTTGATGTTAGGAGACTTTGGGGAAGGGGGTCATCATGGTGGGGAGATGCTGAGATGTGTCACAGTGGCTGAGTAGGCTCTGTGTTGATCTTGCTCCCTTGACCTTCAGGCAGAAATGTGTTTAGCTCTCAATCCTGACCTGGGACAGAACACACTGGAATCTTTCTCCAATGTCCTCTACTCCAAAGGATGCAAGTGTGGTCTCCAGAGTCCCCGTGCCAGCAAGAGGAGCACAGGACAGCTGTTCTCTATTCGTGACCTCTCAGTGGAAGAGATGACTAATGAAGCCAAAGGCTCGTGCAGGCTTTGTGGGAAAAGGCGCCCATCATCTTAATGGTACCTTGGAGCCCTTGGGCTGACCGCGTGGCCATTTCCTGATGCTCACCCCGCCCACAATCCCTCCATGGGAGCTATTCCTGGCATGTCCTGTGGTACAAAAGTGCAGTTCATCTTTTCAAGGAGACACAGGGAGGTTGAAAGTCAAAGCCATAGGAACAAACCTTGGGCTTTGGAGAGGAGTCAAGTGCTTGTTATGCAAGTATCTGCTGTTTCCCTCAGAAGAGGCAGTGCTCAGTTCAAGCAGAGTCGGGGGATTTGGAGATAAGAACAAGAAGGGCGAGAGATGGATTCAGCACACACTGTCCCTGGGGAGAGCTATGGCCTGTGGGCTGTCCTTGTACACTGGGCAGCTCTGTCTAGAGCATCACCTGGGATAACCCAGGTGTCAGAGGACAACTTTGCCTCCCCCTGCCCTGGGAAGACTGAAGACGAGGCTGCGGAGTGCTTGTCACGAGGACCAGAGTGTGATCCGCAGAACCCGTGTAAGAGGCCGGGCGTGGTAGCATGTGCTCGTGTAATCTCAGCACCGATGAGACAGGTGGGACTCCTTGGCCACCCAGCCTAGCTGAAGCGCCAATTTCCACACAAAAGTCGAGAGCCCATGTCAGTACATCAAGGTTGAGGCATGGGAAAGGTTTCTCAGGGGGTAAACGGGCTCACAGTGCAAGCCTGAGGAACTGAGTCTGACCCACAGAATTCACATTAAAAGTCAAACGCAGTGCCACACACACATCTGTAATCTAAATCAGCTTGAAGGGCAAGGATGGGCTAGCCTGGAGTATATAGCATGGCAGAAACAACTAGAGAGATTCTGTCCCAAGGTGGAAGGAGACACACACACACACACTCTCTCTCTCACACACACACACACACACACACAGACAGAGAGACAGAGACAGAGACAGAGACAGAGAGGGGCGGAGACAGAGAGGGGCGGAGACAGAGAGGGGC
>JADRCD010213188.1:0-28827 GCA_019843815.1 Montemys delectorum
TCCCCC
The DNA here is from genome assembly GCA_019843815.1 of Montemys delectorum. Taxonomy (NCBI): domain Eukaryota; kingdom Metazoa; phylum Chordata; class Mammalia; order Rodentia; family Muridae; genus Montemys; species Montemys delectorum. Next base: position 7 of record JADRCD010213188.1, read on the forward strand.
CTCCCCATGCCTGCCACCCCATCCTCTCCCACTTATTGGCCCTGGCATTCCCCTACACTGGGGCACAAAACCTTCACAAGGCCGAGGTCCTTTCCTCCTATTGATGATTGAATTTGCAATCCTCTACTATACACATGCTGCCAGAACATTCAGTCCCACCCTGTATAGTCCTTGATTGGTGGTTGGATCCCTGGGAGCTCTGAGGGTACTAGTTAGTAATTGTTGTTCATCCTAAGGGGCTGCAAACCCTTCAGCTCCATAGAACCTTTCTCTAACTCCTTCTTTGGGGACCGTGTACTCAGTTCAATGAATGGCTGTGAGCCTCTACATCTGTATTAGTCAGGTATTGTCAGAGCCTCTCAGGAGATAGCTATATGCTTGTCCTTCCTTCAGTCTCTGCTCCATAGTTAATCTCTGCCACTCCTTCTGTGGGTATTTGATTCCCCTTTTTAAGAAGGAATGAAATGTCCACCTTTTGGTCTTCCTTCTTCTTAGGTTTCTTGTGGTTTGTGGGTCGTTCTTCCTGTATTCCAAACTTCTGGGCTAATAACCACTTATCAAAGAATGCATACCATGTGTGTTCTTTTGTGATTGGGTTACCTCACTCAGGATGATACTCTCGAGATCCATCCAGTCATTCATTTTTTTAGATAGAGTCCCTCTACATAGCCATGGCTGTCCTGAAACTCAGTGTGTAAACCAAGCTAGTCTCAAACTCACAGAGAAGATCCCCCTGCCTCTACTTCCCAAGTGCTAGGATAAAAAGGCATGGGCTGCCATGCCTAACATAGCTTTAGTTTATAATTTGCCCTGGTACTGGTGTCTCTTCACAGCAATTCAACAATAAGGAAGTTTATCACCCTTGGGAAATCATGACTATGTAGCTATAGACCTATGGTTCTCCAGAAATCCCTCAAAATGTTTAGTTATGAACATAGAATTTTCTAGCATAATGTAATCAAGTTAAACATTTTCTAAAAAACACATTACATACAATTAAGTTTTGAACCATTTAACTTCATTCAAATTGTGTCATCATTTTTGAAATCTGGCCCTCTAAAATTCAAACATAATTTTATAGCAAGGCCTATTTTACCCATGCTGCAATGAAACGCAACAACATTCTCCTAGTAAATGAGATGAATAAGCTGAAATAAGATAATAAGATCATGGTACAAACATACAGCCCTTTATATATGAGCTCATAACTTTCAAATTGACTATAGCATCATGTTCCACAACCATTATTTTAGTGAACACATGATGATCTCTATAGTAAAAGATAATTCTATAAATAACAGTAGTAGCTAAAATTAATATAATGACTCTGCCAGTTGTCCCTCGTGTTTACAGCAATTATCTCATTTAACTTTTAACAACAAATTTGACATTTTACAGGAAAGAAGCAGTTTATATGGGAATTCATATTGGCAAGGCCACGGAGTAAGTAGCATATCAATATTCCTGCAAGAATTGCTTGCCTGTACTTTTCTGTACTTTCCCATCCATTGATTCATATCTGTCTATCCATTCATCTGATGACAAACACAATAGTTTAGGCAAAACATTGTCCTCTAGTTAGATATTTTGAGTAATTCTGAATCACTGGAATGAAAGCAAAATATGTAAATTTAATTGTAGTTAGATCCTTTGGCTTAAGTGGGGGGGAAGGGTTGTTTTTGCTTTTGTTTTTGTTTTTGTTTTTGTTTTTGTTTTAAATCCTAAGTACTTTAATTCATTTTCTCCACCAGGCAGGTACCATTTGGGAAGCAGTTGCAAACTTCCAAAGTATATAAATGAGGATTTCTGCAATAACTTGTCCACCTTTACTATTTTTCCTCTGAGGAAAAAAGTTATAGAAAAAAGTCACACAAAATACTTCCAAGCTACTAATATTATAGGAGAGGAAAAAATATGCCAGATAGCTTCACAAGAGTATCTCCACAAATGCAGTTTCTGAGCTAACTGGATTATGTATTTGAGCCCACGATTAATGTCAAAGTGAGAATAACAGAGAATCCATTTCCCACTGCACAAGTTTGTCAAACAGCTTGAGGGCCTTTCTGAGGCAGGACCAATGCCATCTTCATTACGACTGTGTCAACCTTCCCCTCCTCTACAGGGCATTCATCATCGTGTTCAAGCTTGTTTGCTCGGCAGCCCTGGTAGGAGTAACATAATTGCTTGAGAAGAGAGAAAATCATGAAGCAGACAGCAGGTTCAAAGCCATCCTGAGGGTTTTCCTTCTCAGAAAACAAACCATAATTCTGCAGCCGTGTTTCTCATCACATACCCGAAAAGTGCTAGCAGGAGGGCTGTGGCCGCCAAGTTCTCCCGAAATGTGAAAGCTGTTAACTGGAAGGCGCCTATAATGGCAACACACAGGCAGACGGAAACCAAGTAAAAGAGCTGGAAAAACAAAAGGGGACATGCCATATTAGATGGGAACATTAATCATGCTCTACTTACTCCTCGGCAGTTTCCATTCCATTTCTACTTAAATCTAGCTCCTGCTTTGCATACTCCAAGATGTTTAGAGTCCATTATGCTGAGTCATTGTTATGGGCTTGTCTGTGTGCCTCCAAACATGGATATGCTAAACACTTCAGAACGTGACTGTGTTGGTGTCAGGAAAGGTGTCTTTTAGGGGAAAACAGACTTGAATAACCTACCAGAGCCACATATGCCTATCTCCCTTGGGAAGTACCAAGGAACTGTCCCAGATACAAGTACACACACACACACACACACACACACATACACACACACACAACACACACACACAAACACATGCAACACACAACACACACACAAATACATATGGGGATGGGGTTATCTTCTCTGCTCTGCTTTTCCTACAGCTTTTCCTTCAATGACTCTGTAGCACAGGCAACAAAGAGCAACCCCAGGCCTTCCTTGGACAGCCCTAAACCCAGGTATTGCTTCTGTGGGGTTGCTGACTGCAGAATACTTCTTCCGACTAACCCATGTGGCTAAGTCCTTTTTGCTCTTTAAATCTCTGCTAAAATATAACCTACTACTCTAACCTCCTGAATTAAAGTTTACCTCTATGCCATTATGCTCTTCCACTCTCACAAATGATTTAGTCATGAATCAGTTATATCCAGGGTATTTGCCATCTGCTTCTTCCAATAAGAATGTGAGCCCTATTAGGAAACAGATCTACTCCAACTCAGTCATATATTTAGGACCAACATTCAGGCCATTGAGTGGGTAAAACAAAAACATAGACTGGTTGGCTTACAAACAATAGGGATCTATGGCTCAGAGCTCTGGAGGTTGAGAGATCTAAGACCAGGACAGTAACAGAGATAGTATACAGTGAGCACCTACTTTTCAATTTAAAGCTGGTGCATTTTTTTTTTAACATTTCGCCATGTGGTAGAAAGGGGAAGAGAGTCTCTGAGATCCTCATTATACAGATACTAATCTATTCATGAAGGCTACATCCTCTTGATCTAGTCATTTTCCCAAGGATCCTAATTCCTGAAACTATCACACTGCAGAATAAGTTTAAACACTGAATGCTGGGAGATACACAAGCTTAGTCAGCAGCAATCTTATACACACCCTGACCCAGAACAGACCTTCAACAGTACTCATTGATTGAGACATTGAACAGAATAAACATGAAATGACTGAGTAAAAGTGAAGGGAAAGGGTCAGCCAAATACCAAAACGTCCTTCCAAGCCTTAAGCCCCAAGTCCACCCATCACGGAGTGAAGAAGGGTCCCATTCAGGATACAGAATAAGGAGATAATAAAGCACAGAGAAGAGAGGAAATCTCAGGGTCCTTAGGGTTTGGTTTGTCTGTTGTGTCAAGCTGTGTTACTCTTTGTGCTCTTACTGACTCTTGTGACATTCTTCCCATTCCCTGGGATCACCAGCTGGAAAATGCTGTGGAACATAGAGCCCTAAGACTCTATGTGGTAGTAGGGACATAGCTGAGTGGGAGGTACTGAAGTGTGGTTCTGTCCAACTAGAAGCATCATTCTGGAGGAGCCATTGCCTCCTTATGAAGAGGCATGGGTTAACAAAGATAAAGGCTCAGCAGACTAGCTCTTCTCAGTCTTGAGATTTATGAGTCATCTTTAGTGCTGGATGAAGATACACTTGGAGCCTCATATAACAGACTCCTGAATGTTAAAGTACCTCTGGTATGACTCAGATAATCTATATGACTTAAAGCATCTAGATTACAGAATCAAACGCAAACCAAATAGTGGAGTTCTAAGTCTATTAAAAGGAGTAAACATTGCTTAAGACCTGCTTCCTAACACATCGGTTCTGTGTAAAACAGCACAGATGGTCAGAAGCTGATGAGTGGGAGGCTCTTGGGGAGATACAGGCCTGCCCAGCCTTCTGCTCACATAGGATTTTCCACATCATAGAATGCATCATCTCCATGTGGGCATGAATGCACAGATATTTCCTTTGTACAAAACTGCCAGCTCTACTCTGTAGTGATGGCAGGAGTGGGGGGTGTGCAAGAGCACTAAATCTAAATCAGAGGATATGCACTGAAAATACCTGGCCTAAGCACTAGGCAGCAACTCAACATGGACTTGATATTGCCCTGGAAAGAACAGAAATCAAAGTCTAGTGATTTCAAGACTGTAGGAAACTCTGATATCTGCTACCACAACAGGGAGGTACTAACAGGGAGGGCAGAGGTTAGGGATACAGATGAGAGGTCATTTCTAACAGGTTTTACCATCCCACATTCCAGCCCATTGAAAGGAAATAGTGAAAGCTGTTAGTCACTCATTTCTTGCCTAATAAAAAACTAGGGATCCTAGATTCCAGAGCACTCCAGCCCACGATTCCTGAGTCTTCCCTTCATAAAGCAATCCTGAATGTCTGATGGTACCTGGTAAAGGCAAACTGTTAGGTGCTCTTAGCCAACAGAATGAGTGTTTCCTTGTAGACTCCCCAGTGTAGCTTAGGCCCTTCAACTACTGTATTCATATAAGAACCATATTCACAAATCTTACCATGTCATACAGAAAGTTAATTAGCCAATATGTCCTGTGTCCAAGACCACTTATATGTTGCAGCCTTTTAGCTCCAGTCACTCTGTCCTTCACCACAGAGCTACCAATCGATGCTGACAAAATGGAGAATCCCAGGACAATGCAGAGGGCAACACCACACTGGCGAATGCTCTCCAGGCTGTAGACAGAGGATAATGTAACAGCTCATCAGATATCATAGAAGAAACCAGAACTTCCTTATATTATTAACACTTGGTAAGAAGGAAGGCCAGGCACACTGCCAACAATGTATGCATTTCTCTCCTTCATTCAGTCCCCTCAAGTCCTTTGAAGATGTGGGTTATTGTTCAGAGCTTATAGAAAAACACAACAGAGAATAGAATAGACAGCCATGAGGCCGAAGAGCATTTCAGCATCTTCCAATATGACTCTACTCTTGATCATGTAATCTGACTCTCAGTTAAACAGTAAACCTCTGCAGAGCAGCATACAGCTCCTGGGGCCCTTTCCAACACTAAAACCCATTTGCTGTGCAGCAGAACTCAACAAGGAGGGGCAGCATTTGTAGGGCTGCTTGCCTTACAGGCTCATGTTTAGTGTTAAGCGTTGGGAAAACCAAATGCTTTCTAAATGGCCACATGATGCCATGATCATACCATGTAGTCTCTCTGACAGGTGAAGCTGGAGAACCTTAAGTAGAATCCAGCACTACCATTGACCATATTGTCTATCTCTGGGAACAGGTGGGCACAACCAGTCTTTAAGCTGTCTGACACAATGAATGGTCTCACCACACAGAACCCATTAGTCTATGCATGCCATCTATCACACCTTGTTTTATAACAGTCATCAGCTAGCCTGCCCCAGAACTGAGGCCACATGTCAGAGACGGTCGGAGGTAGAACTCTCCAACAGTAGATGTAACAAGACAAATGGCAACTCACCTTTGCTATTTCATTGCTTATTTAAAGAAAGCATACTCATCAAGATATATGGTCCCCCTTTGGCAGGCCAGATGATTATGTAAATAATATTTTATCATTGATTTTTAACTAAATGATTGTCATCTTTATGGAACAGAATGGAGATGGGAGAGAGAATGAGGGCAGAAACAATGTCCTTAGTAGCAAGGTGTTGACTCCTGACACTTAAATATGGACCCAACTGCACTGCACTGCAGCAACAATACCACCCACCTCCACCTGTACTTCTTGTGGACTGTGAGTTAAATCAGGCATAAGAATTGTTCAGATAGGCTCTGCATGTTTACCTACATGAGTATCACATTTATGTTGTTAACATGAATAGTCCTCCTGGAATGTGTGCTGTCCAGAGGCTATAGGAACAATTCTTTTTATGAGAAACAATTCCTTTTATGGAAACCACAACTGAATATTATTTTCACCCATTTTCTGCCCAGAAGCCATTTGCACTTCCCCTTTTAGAGCCATCTGTGACAGCATCTCTACTGGAAAATGTTAAAATGGGATCAAAATCGCCACTCAGCATCTTAGATGTCTTCTGTATACTCCCCATATCATTCCGTTCACTCACATCCTGTCTTCATTCAGCAAGGCTCCTCCATATGGGTGGCTGTACAGTGTTATCCCTGTGAACAACAGATTGAAACATGAGGTTCAGAGTCTGTTCCTCTGAGGACTAATCTTAAAGCCACTCAAGAGATGTCTCCTGGTTGCTCTGCCTACTCCCAATCCATTATCAATGAAAAGGGACAAATGTGCTCTTGCCATTAAACTGGTATGTGCTGAGCTCTTTTGTCCTTATTGCTTTGTCAAACATAACCATCATGTATTTCACATATGTCCCATCACAGGCACCATGCTCCTTTGTCTCTCATTTAATTGTCCATTGTCATAAGTATTTTAGTGCCATAACTAGTACACCTATTTCCACCCATATACATCGCTTTGGGGCAAGATGAAGTACACAAATATATTCCAGTAGCTAAAATATCATTGCATATCAGAGGAAACAGTCTTAGCCTATAATGGCTTGGAAGGAGAATTTGGTTCAGAGAGACAAGTTCAAAACAAAATAAAACATGATTAGAGGTTGAGAGTACTGTTTCTAGTTCAATTTTGGGGGAGAAGACAAGGTTGGACAAAAATTCAGTTACACAATAGTGATTTTATTCAATAAACTAATCTTCAATAAAACCTCTAGATATTGAAGCTTACCTACTCTTCTGGCTGCTGAACAGCTGAATACATTAGAAGCAACAGGAGATATCATGTTTAATTCCACAGGCTCTCCCCTAACCTCATTTATAGCTCTCTGTTGACTGGTTCCAATAAATAATCCAATCTAAGAAGGTCATGGCAACTCCTAAAACTCATAACCAGGCAGCCAGAGCATGAGGCGCCAGAGCATGGAGGCCCCCAGGACCCTTGCAATGCAGCTGATATCTGGCCTAAGTGTGATCTTGTTACGGAATGTACCCTTTGGACTTACTGGGTATAACTGAAAATGATTATTGATAGCATAACTTATTTCAACATCTTGTCCTATTTCCTACTTTTCCAGAAGCTGAACAAACACAAAGGCCAATGTTTATTTCTGTCTTATTATAGTTTGCCTTGCAGATTAACTTCCAGAAATTCTAGACTTAGGTTTTGCGTGGAACCAGCACGTTCAGTAAATTGACTAGTCGTTCTTGTTAACTTGACACAAAGTAGACCTACCTGGAAAGAGCAAATCTTAATTGAGAAATTACTTAAATCAGATTGGCCTGATTCCTAATTGATAAAGGGAGACCCAGCCCACTGTGTGGGAGCTCTGGGATGTACAAGATAGTTAGCTGGCATGAACCAGTGAGAGAGTCAGAAAGCAGCATTCCTCCACTGATCCTGTATAAGCTCCTGCCCTGGCTTCCCTCAGTGATGGAATTTTATCTACAGGTATAAACCAAATAAACCTGTTCCTCACCCCAAGTTGTTTTTCTTTCTTTTTTTTTTTTTTTCATGTTCTTTATTATATCAATAGAGGGCAAACTAGAACCTCCAAATAAATAGATGTTTCTCCTCTTGTATGTTTGGCCATAATTCTCCCCTGTGTTCTCTGCAACCTACCTCCTCAGATCACCTGGATCACAACCCACATATAGTTGAATATATTCTGCACACACCCTGTCACCTATACCCTGCATGTTTGTGACCTCCAAAGCTAAGCCCATCATTAGCTTGTGGGACTCTATTATCCTAGTCACCCAGGAGCCAAATTGAGGTCCTGTCCTCTCCTCATTTTTCTTTGCCACATTTGTTTAAGTTTCCAAGTTCTCCTACTTCCACATTGCCCCCTGACACAGTGTGATGGTGTTTATGCTCACTAGCACCTTGTCTTGGTGACCTTGAACTCACATCATCTCTAAGCCTGCCTATATCTAAGCTCAGTATATATGTCAACCCCAACAAGCTAGAAAATATTTGTTGAAAGAAAGAAAGAAAGAAAGAAAGAAAGAAAGAAAGAAAGAAAGAAAGAGAGCATATATGAAAGGGGAAGAGAGGGGTAGAAAAATAGAACAACCATGTCCTTTACCTCCACACAGGTTCATTTTATCATAAAGTATAAAATTCTTCCAATGATTTCATTTGAAAAATGATATTAGTATCATTTTCCTTGACCCTGATGCATTTTAACTTTGTCTTCAACTTCCTGGACCAGGCCCCATTGACATCTCATTCCATCTTACTCCTATTCAGATATTAATTTCTTTTTTTTTTGAAATCATTATTATATCGTCATGCTTTAGTGAAGTAAAACAGATGAATAAAAATTGTATAAAGACTGTCCCTGACTTACAGTAGTTTTATGAATTTTCAACTCTACACTACTGCAAAAATAAAATGTGCTTTGTGGAAATCACACTTCAAAATTGAATTTTAATCCTTTGCTGGATATGGACATCTGGTACCATACTGTGGTCATCCTGGGCAGCAAGCACTTTGAGCAGCAGATCCTTGTCATTGAACAATGACCTACCTTCCATAACTTGGGATCACAACCTTGCTATCTTTAGTCTGTTATTTGTGTCATATGAATTTCTCCATTATAACATTTTCAACTTACTGTGATTAAGAACTAATGTCTATGATTCTCTTAACCAGACCCCCACCAAGGTACAATAGCACTGAAAACTGGGCATCTATACAACAATCATGGCAGAAAATAGTCTTAACCTCATGCATAGACCATCAAACCTTTACAAGGCAGCAGAAGAGCAGCTGATATATGTGCAATAAGCTCCAGAAAACAGCCCCCACTACTCTACCCCTAGAAGATAATACCCTGCCCTTCCTTCCCTCCTTTGCACAGGGACATTAGCAAACAAACCCCCCTTGATGCTGCCTCCTCCTAGACCTTAGAAGTACAAATTAATGGAGTGGCCACAAATCACTGCTGGGACTGGGATCCTTTCTTCCTTCCAGAAGATCATACTGAAATAACTCTGAGACACAAATTTTCATTTGATAATGGCTTTAGAGTTATATGATTTATATATATTTATACAGTAGCTCCACACGGTTCTGCAAGAGATCTTAATACCCGGGAAAAATTGGACTTAGACTGCACTCAACAGCCTAGTGCACCCATAATCCCTCCAAAGCTAGAGCACAGATCTCTAATGTCTTCACTAGTAATGCAAGATGTGTGAGGAGGCTCTTGCTTTACCTCATCCAGTTATCACACAAGTACATGTACTGAAGCATCATGTGGTACCCCATAAATAAGCATAATATATTTTCATGTGTCTGTTTTTAAAGTAACTAAATGTTAGAGTAATAAACAGATACAGGCTATCATTTCCTTTATCTCAATTTGTAGCCATCCTTAGGCATTTACCGTAGATCTGAGAACTCCTCTTTAAAAATCAAGACGCAGCTGATGCTGAATCCCCATTCTGCTCCCCATCCTTCCTCCCTCCCAGTTCTCTCCCTCCATCTACCTCTTATGACTAGTTTATTCTCCCTTCTAAGTGAGATTTAAGCTTCCTCAGGGAAAGACAAGAAAAATGGCTAGATGACCATAAAAATTAATGGAAATCTGCAACTGACAGAGCTGAGGGGGTGGGTGAATCTCCAAGAAAAGACAGAGACCTGGATAAGGGAGGCACACAAGAATCAATGGGGGAGGCCTTAGCTGTGACTCACAACATTGGCGATCTGGAAAGTGAAGAGGCAACCTCCTATAGTCAACCTCCTGAAGCCCAGTGGAGTGATAGAAACACCAACCCACCCACAAACCTTTCAACCCAAAATTTATCCTGTCTACGAGAAATGCAGGCACTGGGGATGGGGCAGAAACTGAGGGAAGGACCTAGGAATAACCAGCCCAACTTGAGACCCACCCCAATGAGCAAGCATCACTCCCTGATACTATTAGTGATTCTCTGTTATGCTTGCTGTTATGGATGGCCCTGGTGTTGCTTGTATTTTGATGTTAATTCTGCTTTCCCAGGAGGGGTTGTCTGGACTGAGGAATGAGTCACATACCCAGGTGACTTCTTGTGAACCATCCCCTAATTAATAAAGGAGCCAATCACTGGGTGAGTAGGTGAGATTTCTAGGTTGGATAGGGAAGAGAGTAGGCAGGAGAGGGGACAGGGATAGTGAGAGGACAAGATGTAGCTACTAGTGTTTCCCAAATTAGATGACGAATTCACCAGGTTTCACCACAGGAGGAACTAGATTTAATATGGCTTACAAGATTAGGACTGTAGTTGTTGTGCCCAGCAATTGAGTTACCATTATTTCTGAACTATGGTGGCTCGACTTGGCTTCCAGAGAGGCGGCAAATCATGGGTTTGCCAAATGTGAACCACGAAAGGCCTGGGGAGTTTGAAGCATGGGGCTGATGTAATGACCTGCCAGTAGGAACTTAGCAAGTTGGGTGGAGAGATTTTGGAGCTCTGAGTCAGAGAGTCGCCATGAGATAAGAACAGGCCAGCCATTGCTCGAACTGGTCAGCCAGTCTGCTGGGGCAGAGAGTAGCTGGGTTTAGTGCAAGATGGAGCCACTTTTTTTTAATATTTCCTCGCAACATTTGCAGACAAGAGCATGTTGTCCTCTTAAGAGGATCCACCCAGCATCTGACTTAGACAGATGCAGACAACCAGTGCCAAACAGTGGATGGAGTTTAGGGACTCATGGAAGATTAGGAGGAAGAACTGCAGGCCTCAAAGGGGATAGGAACTCCACAGGAAGACCAACAAAGTTAACTAACCTGGGCCCTTGGGGCTTTCAGAGTCTGAACCACCAACCAAACAAAATACATGGACTGGACCTAGGCCTCCCCACACATATGTAGTAGATGTGCAACTTGGTCTTCATGTGGGTCCCAAAAAACTGGAATGGAATGAGGGCTATCCCAAAAGCTGTTTCTTGTATGTTGGATACGTTCTTCTAGCTGGTATGCCTCAAGGGGAGAGGAAGCACCTAGCCTCACAGAGCCTGAAGTGTTAGGGTAGGTGGGGAGTACCCAGAGGGCCCCCAACCCACTCAGAGGAGGATTGTGGGAGGGGGTGACCATGAATGGGGCAGTGAGTAGGATATAAATTTAATAAGTAAAAAATTAAATTAAATTAAAAAAATCAAGACACAGAAAAAGACATTCAGTTGTAAGGTTTGGAAGAGAACACCCTGGTATTGCTGTCAGAGCAGTAGTTAAGGCAGTACTTGCTGCCAGCTTTTGCAAGACTACATCCAGCTCACATTATAATAATACATTCTGCTTGTGTTCCAACCTGCATGTGGAAACCAGAGCACCGGACACCAACTGTGATTCATTACGAATCAAAGATTTGATGCTGCTCATTCTCAGACCGGATGATTCATTCAGGTGTTGCTGAGCCAGCTAGCAGGAGCCCTGTGATAGGCAGACAAGTAGGCCATGCCTGAGAGCATTACCTCCCACCACAGAGAATGGTATTCTGGGAAGTCACACAGAAAGCACCATGAAATAGTATGGGGATTCTGGAAACACTAAAGATGGTGGATTATAATGGACCTTAGTACATGTGTTTGAAACTCATGTGGTATCTGGGTCTACAGACACCAAGTGACTTTTTTTCATTTTTACAGCAGCTTGGCTCACCATCACATTACCATTTTTTTTCAGAATCCTATTTGTTTTTGTAGCACTTCTATGAGGTTAAACATACTTTAAAATTAAACTAACATTGCTTTAAATTGGATGTAAGATTTTATGTGTATTTTGCAAAGTCTGGAAAAAGGTCTGGAGTTATTTAAATAAATAGAGTATGCTATGCATACATTTCCTCAAAAATAAGAGAATACTGAACGGGTAAAGAACTACAAACACAGGGGAAGATGGCTTCCTGAGACTCTCAAATTCGCTCAGCCTGCACCAACAGGGAACATATCCCGACTACACAGCCCTTCTCCCAAACCCTCACATAGTACAACACTAGAAATTAGACCACTTCCCACAAATCTGGGGATGAGGTTTGGTACATCTAATGCAACTACTATATGAGTCCGGCTGCAGAGAAAAGGCAGCCAAGTGGTTGGGGATTGGAAGGTGAATGCAGCATAGGAAAATTCTCCTAACTGACCTGACTTCAAGCAGAACGGGCAGCAGAATGGAAGTAACAACTCCAATTATCTGAATCTCCATTTACTCCTTTCTCTATGAAACCAGAACATCATTTATAGCCTTTGATGTCCTGGTGTGGACAGTACATTATCACAAGGAACAATCCCCATAATTGAGGTATTATTTTCTTTGTCTCCTGTCACTCAATATTCTTCTTAGGTAACAATGGGACGATGAGCGAATCTTGGGCTGATGAGGCTAGAAAAAAGGACCAAGGCTCTTAAAGTAAAGGTCCATGGTTGCAGCATCATAATGGGGCCAATGGAGTGCATCTCTCTTGCCAACACCACTTCAAAGGTTTTCAGAGATGATATTCACATGTGCATTTTGAGGACACTTGAATCATCTTTGATTATTCTTATCATTTGTATTTTGGTTTTTTTTTTCCTTCTAAGAATTGGCCCACAGCAATGTATAAATGTGTAAAATTAGTTTTCTCATTTAGTGTTCTTATTATGACTGCATCTGTTATGTTTTCTAGACTGTATGTTTGTCACTTATAAAAATGCACATCTGCGCTTTTGTCCCGTATCCATTATGAGAGAGAAATACTTAACATATTGCAATTCAAGTCATCCCTTCAGAGTTCATTACTTTTATAAATGTATATCTTTGGAAGTATTAGTGCCCAGACATTCCTAACATCTACATCAAAAGACTTTTCTTAACCTCAATATCTGTAGAAAAGTTTTAAATCACTGTTCCTGAAACTACGGGTCACAACCCCATATGAGGTTGTAGAACTGTATGTAGGGTAATAGAAACTTTGGAAACAGAAAGTAAATTTCTGAACATGTAAGTAGTCAAAATTTAATTAATTCAGAGTAAAACATAAGAAATTTGAGATCTTCGTGCTATATCATGTATGTTTCACTACTCATTTCTGTGATAAATATCCTGACTAAGAATAATTTTGGAAAGAAAGGCTTTATTTTAGCTTACAGTTCCTGGTTAAAATCTATCACTGTAAACATGTCAAAGCAACTAGATACATAATATATATAGTTATGATCAGAAAGCACTTAATTAATAAATACAAGCTAGGACTCAACTTTCTCCATTCTATACATTTCAGGATTCCCTGCCTAAGGAATGTCACCATCCATGGTGGGCAGATGATCTCCACAACCTGTTTATGAGCCAAATTGATCTAGACAATCCTTGAGATTTTCTAGGTAGTTCTAGATTATGTCAAGTTGACAATTAGGACCAACAATCAAAAATTTTCAAAGTAGCCTTAGTTCTAAAAACACAGCTAGCACACTTTGCAATGTATATGCCCCACAACATAAAACTACAAAAGAGTCTGCATGAAATGTCTTGGCTCAGATTTGAGAATATTGAAAATAATGATATATTGATAATAAAAATATATTGATAATATATTTTCTATGATTTTGTTTATTTTTGTTAACATTTAAAACATCTGTGTGGCATGAAAACTAAGGTGAAGATAACATTTCTCCATGTGATATTGTGATACTATAGGTTTGACTCAAGAGGTTGATAGAACATTTGTTGTAAGACATAATGTAACCTACTGTTAATATTAACTTTGTGGTCTGAAGTGTTTAGCTGTTGAGCTGGATTCCTTAGTAGACCAAATTAAGACGGCTTAGGTTACATCTTAAAATTTTCATTCCCTGTAGTTAATTCTGCATGTACTAGTCTTAGAAGTAAGCACAAGTTAAAACAACTTGACAGAGGAATTCCTCAAGTGGCTTGTTTTCCCAAGTACCAAGAACAAAACCCTAAGTTTCCCTAGGTCTTGTAACTCAGCAAGGCTTGTAAATGGAAATAATAGTGCCCAACCACATTCTGCATTAAAAGGTAAATATATTTACTATATGTAGAAGTTTTTATTTCTTATAAAATAGTAATATTTAATTATTAAATCAAAGACTTTTAATATTTCCTTATCATCCTTCCCCATCCTGCTATTATAAAACCAGTGTATCTTCAAGGTTGAATTATGTTAGAATATTTGATTTTAAAATTGTATGTTTGAGAGTTGCTAACTTGAGTTTCATTTGAAAATGTTAACTCAATTTTGGCTTAAAATTTGGACAGAATTTCCAATAATTTCTGAAATGGCCCTCATCATTTTTCTCTCATTTTGTTCTACATAGTCATATGAAGTGGCACTTTCTATGTTGGCAATTATAAAAGCAAATATTGATCAACTATGAAACATGTTGAAGTTGCTCTCTGCCCTGGCATATCAGATATTTATCTAGGATTTAATTCTTTAGGTAAAGAGTAATTGCACCTAGATCTCATTAGTACGTTCATTTCTTTCACATTAGATAAAGTGTAAATATATACCAAAGAACTGTTTTAAACTATGTCTTGTAATGTATTATAAGTAGGTGTTTAGTTTTTACATCTCTTTTGTAGATTTATGACAGGGGCCATGTAAAATTTTCTCAGGCAATAAAGGTTGAAGAATTCCTGCCTTGAGGAGTTATCAGAAACCTTTAGGAGCAGTCAAAGGCTAATGTAATAACACACTACTAAGAGTGAACACAGACATGCAAGGTGCTCCACATAAGTGGCATTTTCATGGCTTTCACTCCCTCTTCCCACTCTTAGTATCTCTGGGGGAAACGTTGTGGGTGTTTTCCTCAGTATTAAAATTAATTACTACCATTACTAAGCATTATAAGTAACCATGACATAGCAAGCTCTTGGTTACACAAGTAGGGTACAAATATATACCACATGCATGTCCTCACACACAAACATAAACAAACAAAAGATGAGGTAAAAAATTTTATTAAATTGTAATTCAAAGTCAATCAGACACAAACACTTTTTATTTTAAGAATTTCTCCTGATACTGCAATTATTACTGAATTCTGTTTCATGTTGTATGTCTTCAATTTCCTGGATCACTCTGATGTTCCATCAATATTTTGGCTACATGTAAAATATCTGCATAACTGGTGTGCTGTGCTGGAATCCATGCTCACCCAAATTTTCTTTATTCCATGGATCCAATGGTCCTGTGATCTTACTTTGTTTAATAGCTCAAATATCTACCTGTGCTAACAATGTATCTACAATGTAAATGTTTAGCTGCTTTCTATAAGATGATGTCCTCATTGAATGTTTATATCATGGGCAACAGTATCTCTCAGTACAGAATTTTCTGTCCATATTCTATAAGCCACATTTTACTGTATACTCTTTTGAGACTGTAGGCAAAAAAAATTGAGGGTCAAACACTATGTCCCCCAAGATGAAGAAGCTCTGTACCTTCTGGGTCCTCTCTTTCACAACCTCAAAGCACAGAGACAATATAACAAACCTACAGGAGGAATCTCAGAGGTGCTGAGCAGGTGGTGGACTCCTGGGGACCAAAAGACTTGAACATAGAATCCTGTGCATGTACTCATGACTTTTGTGTATCTAGCCAATGCCAGACAGAAGCCTCCAAATGAGCTCTCAAATGACAGGCACAACAGAGAACCTGGGAAGAGTGGCCCAGCTGAAGGAGACCTTTGCAACTACACTTGCTCCATTCAGCCAACTACTGGCAAAAATATCCTCATCCAAGAAAGCTGATCTAAAAACCTTACCCAAAAAAGCCACATACAATGGCCACCTTACCTGGGTCAGAGATCTGCTGATTCTCTACCCTACCAATGTGAGTTATCAAACCATAGCTCTTAAAGGAATAGAATCAGGGGGCTCTGGCCACTGTGATCCTTTACTACCGAGAAGGAAGTCACCACATCCACCTGGTGGCAATCAGAACTGAACATGGCACTGTGAGGTACAAAGAACTCACTCCCCACATTGTCAGCCATGCCCACCAGGACGCTGATCATCCCCTACATGGCTGTGACTGAATTGAAGGTCACATTTGTTTGTCAGTTTGCAGAACCCAATAGCCACATTGCTCGGAGTCTTCTCACAGAGAATATCCTGATCTCAGACTCCTTCTCTCTTATTGTGAACTGAGGGAGGAAGTTTATTCCTAGATACTGACTGCATGTTATTCCATCAAGAGCAACAATGGAAATATTACCATGTTTCCTTTCATTTTCCCTAATTTATTTCATCTTTGCCTCATTACCTAGCATTCCATGTGTGCATACCCATCTCTTTCATTCCTGAGGTACCTAGAATCCTATTATGCTATAACTCATCAATGGAATTCAGAAAGTCACTGATAGAGAAGAAAGAGAAAGAAAAAAATTATATCAAATCATAATGAACCACAAATATTCAAAATAATCTTGAACAAAAAGACCAGAGCTAAAGGCATCATATTATTTGACACCAAAAAAGCTATTATACACCCCCTTACACACACACAAATATACAAACACACACAAAGATGCCAAGAATAAAGTATACAGATGAGTGAGATGACTCAGCAGGTAATTGCCACCAAGCCCAGTGATCTAAGTTTGATTCACAGGACCCACATGGTAGAAGGAGAAAACTGACTCCTCTAAGTTGTCCTCTGACCACATCTGCATCATAGCACATCTACCCACAATAAAAAAAAACCACAATAAATAAACAATGTAATAAAAAGTTTAAAAAAAAACAGAAAAATCATACTCTGGAGAAAAAGCAATCTGTTTACTAAACAGAACTACAGAAATTGGGGATTCATATGCAAAGGAAAGAAAGAAAACTATTTCTAGCCATATTCAAAGATCAATTGAGAAACTGCTAAGACCCAAAGTCATACAAGGATTAGAGAATATAGAGCAAAAGGGATGATGTGCAACACTGCTCTGGACATGATTTTTTATAAGATCCAAAATACACAGGAAACAAGCAAGAATTGACAAACAGGATGGCATCAAATGAAAACACTTCTTCAGGGTGAATAATGACCAACTGAGAGAAGACACAACCTACATAATGGGAGAAAAAAATGTTTCAAACCATACATTTGATGAATGGTGCATGTCAAGAATGTACAAATAACTCAACAGCAAAAAGTAACCAATTATAATGGTTTAAAATTCAATATTTCTAAAACAATGTACTATCAATAGCATATGAAATTAAAAACAAAAAAAAAAAACCTGTGACACCTGAAATCATCAGAGAAATACAAATGAAAACCATGGGGAGGTAAGTCATGACACCAGTTAGGGGGTCTATGAGATTATGTCAAAATGACGAATGATAAGCTTAAGTAAGAATACAGAACAAGGGGGCCAACACACTGTTGAAGTGTAAGGTAGGGAAGCAGCTTTGGAAAGTAACATGGGTGATCCTTAAAATTTAACAGAAGAGCTGCTCTGTGACCCATCAGTCCTTCTGCTGTCCATCAAAAGAACATCTGTACTCTCATTACACTTTCGCACTACTCACAATATACATGACACAGAATTAACCTAGGTGTCTTTCAACTGACAAATAGACAAAAAGATGCAGTATTTTTATACCAAATGCTATTATTCAGGCAAAGAAAAATGAAACATTGTCATCAGTTAGTAACACGAATAAATTGTTGAATATTATGTTAAATGAAATAAGAATAGATTCAGAAAGATACTACAAATTATCAGGTCACAAAGCTAGAAAACAAAAAAATAAAGACAATCTACAGTTCTTGCTGACATTTTGCTCAGCATAATATCTCCAGGTGTTTGTGATAATATTTAAGCATTAGCTGAAGTGGATCTATAAGTTGATTTTAGAAGCTACATCCTGAGGGGAAGAGAGATGAGACATTAACTCACTTTGATAGGTGGAAGGCCCTCAGAGGAGCTCAGTCACACCTGAGTCAAATCTAGGAAGTTGGGCAGAAATGCACAATGTTGGGTTAAGGTGCTAGACAGTGAGGGAAGAACCCTGGCTGAGAGTTCCCAGGGGCAGTAATCCACTGAACATAAAAGCCCAGTGATGCTGATCCACAAGGTAAGGGTTGGGAAAGGATAAGGTGAGATCTCAGGCTGGCAGTAGCAAATGCACTGCTATTTAGATGCATGGGCTTTATCCTGAACACATGTGAGAGGCACTGAAATTTCTAAGTTTGGACAAGAAGGACAACTTCAACATTCTAGAAACACTTTTTGCAACAAAATGTCAGCACCTTGATTGCATTTTGATTGTTGAATCAATACCAATGGAATTCCAAAAAAAAGAAAAAAAGAAATTATTTCAGAAAAGAGGAGGCAGGAGGCAAAAGCACTTAGTAGACACACAGTATGTGGTAGAAGAGCTGTGCAGGGTGGCCTAAGAAGGGCACACAGGCTTAGATACTTCCCTTGCTTTTCTTTTTTCATTACATGACCTAAGTGTAGAATAAACACCTAGGCATTGCTGGAAGAAACTACAGAAAGTGAGGAAGTTGCAGTCTATGAATATTTAATAGAGTTAAATTTTCATGCAAATAGAACTATGACTTGATGTGCACATATGAGAAACAGCAAAGAGTCCTGATGTGGCTGTTGCTAAATCTTTGGCTAGAAAAGAACTCCAATGGACAGAGTGCAGGAGCAGACCAGGGGTAGCCTGGAGGTCATCCCCTGCCATTGTAGTGTATGTTTGTAATCTCAGTGCTTGGGATATAGAGACAGAAGGATTAGGAGTTTGAGGTTATTCTCACATAGTGGGTTGGAAGGACGACCTGGACTGTATTAAGATCTTGTTTCAAAATTTGAAAAAAAATTATTAAGGCCAAAAAATTAAAGAAAATAGTAAGGGCTCCACATGAAACCATCTACAATTTCAGTAGTCATGAGACTGAGGCAGGAGGATTATGAGCTCCAACTACCTTTTATAGTAAAGCACTATCTCAAAAGACAGGGTATGAATTAAGGAGAATACCATGTCCAGGAAGATGCTTTCCGTCTTTAATCTCAGACATGCCCAGAGAGCCCCCATGGTAGGCTGCCCATGTTTATATATAGATAAACACCCTTGGTACCTAGGGCCTGGTAAGTAGAAATAAAAAGACAGATGACATGTACCTATGGGGTTACAGGGTCAAAATGGGAAAAGATTTGCTGAAAAGGACAGATTTCAAGTTTAGTGTCAACTGACATGTGGGTTCCCTTAGGATTCTGACAATTGCTTCTGATGACAAATGTGATTAAGCTGCCGACATGAATATAAAAGGAATAAAGGGTAGGAATTACCTCTCGTTGCACAGTTCTGTCATCTTTGTTAAGCCCCAAATCCCAATACCAGACTCCAAGTAGCACCTGAAAAGCTGTACTTCTTGACACCCCAAAATGTTCTGGTACCTGTTACATTAGGACAGAGGAATCCCTATTGAATTAACACACAGGAAGAAATAATCCATCTTGGAAATTGACTTTGGAACCCACAGCTGCTTTGCCTGGGCTAGCACCCACCTTTTCCAGCACTGATTCTATAGAAATTCACTAGAAAATTCAAACGGTATTACAGTGAAATTCATGGTTCAAATTGGACTCAAGACAGGCTGTGAGCTCACCAGGATGAGAGAAGAGACCACCATAGGTCCTGACATGCCAGCCTCCTTACAAGTGGACAGGTTGGGACACAAACAGTTCCTTCATCTCTTAGACAGGTTTGTCCATACTTGCCTGCCAACACAAGTATCAGAGGACTAATCTTGAGTACACAGTGTTGTCTGTATAGTTCATAGATATGTGTTTGGCTTCTGTTGTCTGGAGGCTCCTATGCCCTGTATTATGGAGCTGCTGGGGCTGAAGCTGAGGACAAGACTCATCTTCTGCCATCACCCTCTTCCCCTGGCTAAGCTTTGCTTTCATTATAATATTAAACTCATAGATCCAGCTCTGTCCAATTCCCACATGAATGGGCAAGAGGAAAAGGATGTGATAGAATATTTTTGCTCAGAGCTTTGCTAGTGGGAGTTCTTAATCAATATTTTAATAACAACGCACAATGCACCCTCTTGTGATGTTGTCTTCTGTGTTCCCAATTTATTGCACAAAACTTCCTTTCCAGTGGCGAGTGCATAAACAAGTCAAAAATTGAAACTCTGACACAAAGCAAACAAATAAAATATCTTTAAAGAAATTTTCAATAAGAGAGAATAAATGTGTTTTGTCAAGTCTAACACAGCTTCTCCACAAACAAATGAAGAGCCCACTGCTTTAAGTAGATGCTTCTGAGATGAGCATCATCAGGATGTCTGGTTATCTGACAGGTTGTACAGACAGGATCAATGAATGACTGTGGTCCAGCAGCATGGCTCTGGTACCGTCTACTCTAATCACCACCAACTACTTGCCAATTAGGTGCAGACTCTGCATATAACAATACCTCTCACTGCATTCACTCCTCCAAAGCCATGCTGAATCTGTTCCTCAAACGCCAATACTGCTCCCTGCACAAGCGCATCAGAGGCTCTGGTCTACATTTCCTTTTCTTCTCTCTTAAACAACCCCAGTGCCTCCCATGTGGGTTCTAGTGGGCAGCATGTCCCCTCCTTAGAATCTGTGAGTATATCAATCCACCATTCAGTCAATTTTCTACTTATCTCTTGTCCCTCACCATACCTGAATAATGACAGAACCAAAGTTTTGAGAAACCATGTAATATTTTTGTTTAAAATTAAGCATTTGTAATGACTAGTGAGGAATGATAGCATACGTATCCAATACCTCTAACTGGTAAAAGAAGGTAGGATTGTGAATTTGAAGCCATGTTGTGATATATGGAAAGACCTTACCTCAAATAAAGAGAGTCAGGGAAGAATGACCACCACCCCTCTTTGTATATTAGTGCATTGTCACTCAATTGCTTGAGTGGGTACTTGTGGTCCCCATGTCTTTCCTATTTCCTGGAAACAGACTTGTCCAATTCTCCTCCATGCCACACTGACTTGAAATACTTTATTTTCACCACGAATCTCACTGCTGCTTCCTATAGCACCTTCGCTGTGATATGGACTCTACGTACAGTCTGCAGTTTTCTGGCCCTAGCAGGTGACAGCCTGTAGTCCCCTTCGTGATTTTAACAGGCCATATCCACTGCTTTCTGCCTTTTTCTAGCACCTTTTGTTATCAGAATCTCATGCATACAACATATAGATTAACATGACACAGAGACCAGACTCTCAGGCAGTTAACAGGCAGCGTGGAACAGACCGCTTACAATCCTGGGTGCACTGCTCTCTTCAGTTCACAAGAACACACTTTGGACGGAGCTACCAGTTCTCCAACACCATAACTCAATACACCGATACATCAAGAGTAGTTGGGACAAAACCAAACAAAAGCTGCATGTAGTCCCTTACTTTTTCTTGACTGGGTGTTTGGTTTCTGTTGATCTTTGACTTCCATACCTCCCATGAAGGTGCTTTAGTTCATTTCTTGGTTTTCCTGTAATGTATCCCTGGGAGAGCCATGACCTGAAGTTTTTCTACTCTGACATCTCGCTGATGACCGAGACTACTTTCTTTGCTCTAAAACAGTTTGTCACTGCAGGTACTGCAGTGGGGAAGAAGTTCCCAGAGCCTAAACCATTTGTTACTATTTGATGCCAATGAACCTCAGGCAGTGGTGCTCACTCTGCTCCTCCAATCACTCTCAAAGGAGAAGGAGAGGCTCCATGTGATGTTAGGCTGTGTGATGTGTGCATGAAGTTTTGATAACAAAAGATGCTCAAATGTCTGACCAGAAGAAGCCAGAAAGTAATGGGTGTGGCCTGTTAGAGTCACAGCGGGGAATTATAGGCTGGCAGACATCAGGGGCAGGAAACTGCAGACTGTAGAGAGCATATCATAGCTAAGACTCTAGAAGAACTAACAGTGAGACTCTTGATAAAAATGAAATTTCCATTTTAATATAGAAGCATAGAACATAGAGGAGAGAATATGTAACATAAACAGGAAAGGAGTGGATAAGAAGTGGGAGGAACAACAGTTAGTGTCCCTTCCAGGCATGGACAACACGTAGTACTCTGATGCCCTGACCTGTTCACTGGCTGAATAAGAAAATTGTGGTTGCTCGTCTGGCTACATTTACCTGTTACTTACTTGTAAAGTAAGGTTAAGACTAAGGTTGCAGGGCTGCTCTGATCTCTCCTCTCCAGTGTTCTGAATCCTATAGCATATTTTCCTCTTCTCTGAAGTACCTTTTTCTCCTAACATTTCTCAGAGGGCCATCAGTTCTGACTTCAATCATTCACCTCAGAAGCCCAAATTTCTATTTTAGCTCTTAAATATTTTTCCTATCTCTGTCCCCAGTGCCCCAAACTTTCTTCCATCTGTTTGAACTTCAGCATGCTCTTTTCTCTAGCTTCACCCTGATCTTGACTAAATGCCTTTACATTGTGAGAAGTGCATTTCTCTCGTTCTTTCTCTCCTATTCCTTTTACTACACTACTCTTCTCCTCAACATTGGGAAAGACCATCAATTGGCTGACTAAAATGCCTTTTCTCCTGTCAGTCAAGGTCAAGTAGAATTTGGCTACAAAGAAAAAAGTCCTTGCAGAGAGAATTCTCCACACTCAACTTCATGATAAGGTCAAACTGAACTCCTTGAAATCTGAAATACACCAGAATTTGGCCTGTTGTCCTGACTTCTAGAATGCCCAGTTAACCTCAAACTATTGTTCATCACTCAAGGAATGCTGTGATTCTCCTTGATAGACAGACTGTCCAAAGAAAGGCCCTTGCAGTGGGACATGAGAGAAAAATGAAGATGGCTTCTAGTGAGAACAAGAGGCTACCATGCCCCAGAGCCAAACTAGCTCAGTGCCTGCCTCATAGATGATTATAAGGAATAAATAAAGTGGGCAAATACTGCCTATCTTCCATTTTGTTTCAGTTTTGAAATTATACTTTAATCAGTACTTCTCCCTTCCATTTCTCCTCTCTATATTCCCCTGACTCTCTCCTTCAAACTCATGTTCTCTCTTCTCATTATTAGTACATGCATATTTGCATATGTATACACTTACATATTCCTAAATGCAATCAGTTCACTTCATATAAGACTGCTTGTCTGTATGTTTCCAGAGTTGACCATTTGGCAATAGACAAGTAGTTAGTATACTCTTGCCTGGAGAAGGCTACATCTCCAGGTCACAACTTCCCTCAGTTGCCTATAGTAAATGAAAGGTTGAGGCCTCGCAGTCTTTTCCTAATATTTGGGGATATTTCGGCATATTCATTGGCGTCTTCCTTGCTCAGATAACATTTGGGCAGTTATGTTAGTAAGACTACCAATTTTCTCATCAAGGAAAATTCTCTCTGCAACAGTTGGAGACCACTACAGAAAACCACAATCAATCAAAATGTAGAATTGTAAAGCCTAGTCTCAATGAATACATCTATAAAAGTTTATCTTACAAATTTTGACACAAAGGTTAAAAAGAAACCATGAACGTTAAATCCTAATGGAGTTCCTGATATAGTTTAGACCCTTAATTAAAGTCATTCTTCTGTCCCTACTCTGAATGATTGTATAACTCTTTTGTACTTCTCTTAGCCATACACATTTTAATATTTGATATTATCCACTATTATGGATATAATCAGAGTGACAAAACTAATCCACCTTATTTTAAAAGGTTTCAGCAGTCTGGAGATATAGGCAGAGGGAGAGTACTTGCCATTTGTATGCACGAGGGAACCACTGAAAGTGCAGTAAAAGGGAAAAGGTAGAGGTGCTAGGGAGATGGCTCAGTGCTTTAGAGGATTTGTTTCTCTTACAGCGGACCTGGGTTTGAGTTCCAGTGCTGTCATGGTGGATCACAACCACTTGCAACTCCAGTACCATCCAGGGGACCCAATGCCTTCTTTTGTCTTCCTGGGGAATAAGGCATGCACTTGGCACATAGATATACATGTAAATGAAGCACCCATGCATATAAAAGAAAAGCAGCCCAGTAGGAAACAAGGAGGCAAATGTTAAAAGCAAGCAAAGGGAAACACCTCAGAGTAACTGCTCAACTCTGTCCTCCAAGAGGACTGATGCTTCAGCAAGCACAAGGTAGACAAACTGCCACAGTCGGGACCTGTGGCTGCCAAGGCTTCTGGACTGTTGTTGTTATTGTTTTCATAATGGTACATAATTAACTTGATAAATTATGGCTTATCTACCCAACTAAAGATGGTAGGGTCCTCTAAACCAAGAAAACAACTCTGGATTCTAAAAATGGACCTCAGCCATTCTTCAAAAATGAGAAGCATAGGTAATCAGTCAGTGGTTGACACAGGTGATTGATGAGCCGAGAGGCCAACATAAATCAAATTACAATCTTCCCTTCCCCGATGAGCACACAT
This sequence comes from Montemys delectorum, assembly GCA_019843815.1. Taxonomy (NCBI): domain Eukaryota; kingdom Metazoa; phylum Chordata; class Mammalia; order Rodentia; family Muridae; genus Montemys; species Montemys delectorum. Next base: position 24,878 of record JADRCD010213188.1, read on the forward strand.
TAGGGAAATCTTTATTCTCTACTACAGTGTTCCATACAGTTGTGTCCTTAAATTTTTAATTTACTTTTGCTTCTATATGGTATTAAACTGTAGAACAATTTTTGGAATAAATTCTCAGAACACCTTTTGTTTCACAGACAAAGTCACAGATTCAAGAAAGTTGAACATTTCATGGGCGAGGCAGAGGGAGTCCAGAAGTTGGTGCCTTTTGATTCATGCAGTGTTGATAGGAAACTCTTCACCATTCCTCATATTATTCATTATTAATTATTAATTAAAAGTAAAAATTTTAATGTAAAAAATAAAAGTAAAACTTCTTCTTTAAAAAATACTGTTATATTATTTGTGACTATTGTGAAGGATGTTGTTTCTCTAATTTCTTTCTCAGCCTGTTTATCCTTTGTGTAGAGGAAGGCCACTGATGTGCGGAACCAGCTATACCACTCCTGGGCATATATCCAGAAGATGCTCCAACATGTAATAAGGACACATGCTCCTTCATAGCAACCTTATTTATAATAGCCAGGAGCTGGAAACAACCAAGATATCCCTCAACAGAGGAATGGATACAGAAAGTGTGATACATCTACACAATGGAGTACTACTCAGCTATTAAAAACAATGAATTTATGAAATGCTTAGGGAAATGTATGATATGGATCTGGAGAATATCATCCTGAGTGAGGTAACCTAATCACAAAAGAATACACATGGTATGCATTCTCTGATAAGTGGACATTAGCCCAGAAGCTCAGAACACCCAAGATACAATCCACAAACCACAAGAAACTCAAGAAGAAGGAAGACCAAAGTGTGGATATTTTGATCCTTCTTAGAAAGGGGAACAAAATACCAATGGAAGGAGTTACAGAGACAAAGTATGGAGAAGAAACTGAAGAAAGGACAATCCAGAGACTGTCCCACCTGGGAATCCTTCCTATATACAATTACCAAACCCAGACCCTATTGTAGATGCCAGAAAATACAGGCTGTCAGAAGCTTGATATTGCTATCTCCTGAGAGGCTCTGCTAGTGCCTGACTAAGACAGAAGTAGAGGCTCTCAGCCATCTATTGGACTGAGCACAGGGTCCCCAATGAAGGAGCTAGAGAAAGGACCCAAGGAGCTGAAGGGGTTTGCAGCCCCTTAGGATGAACAACAATATGAACTAACTAGTACCCTCAGAGCTCCCAGGGTACTAATAAACCACCAACCAAAGAGTACACATGGTGGGACTCATGGCTCCAGCTGCATATGTAGCAGAGGATGGCCTTGTGGGACATCAATGAGAGGAAAGGTCCTTGGTCCTGTGAAAGCTCTATGCCCCAGTGTAGGGGAAAGCCAGGGCCAGGAAGTAGCAGAGGGTGGATTGGTGAGCAGGGGAAGGGGAGAGGGAATAGGGTGTTTTTTCAAAGGGGAAACCAGGAAAGGGAATATCATTTAAAATGTAAATTTAAACAATATCTAATAAAAAATACTGTTATATTGAAAGTAGCCCATTTACACTTACAAACGAACAGCATTACCATATTGTCTCCAGTCTGCAGCATCAGCAGGTAAGTGCTGCCATAGTATCAGGTTGTTGAGATGATTCAGGTAGGAGGGTAGAGAATGGAAACCCTTCTGGTTGTACCACACCTGAAACAGAAGAAGATGATGGATTTCATGAAGATGGTTCTTATGTCTATTCTTGGGCCAGAATACATGTGTCGTAGGCTTCCACGGCACCTGAACACAGGATTCAGAGCAATGTTCCCTCATGGCTGACAGTGACAGCCAATTCCAGTCTGCTAATTTTATATTTATCTCAAGCATATAATTTACAGCTAAAAATAGATTAATTTTCCCCAGAACAAATGTGAATGTAGCTTTATAATTACAGTCTCACAGGATTTGGGACTGAAGCCCATTATATATATTTTTTTTTCCTCAGTTGGTAAGCTAATGAAATTTGACCTGCAAATTAAAGGCGTGGAAGACGATCAGAAAAAAATGATTACTTTCAATTTAATAACTGCACGTGGAACATTATTTCTCAAAATAAATTGAATTGAACATTTGTTGAGCATGGAGAATAAACCTATGTCCCTCTTGAAGTGAACAAGGTGAAGGAAAAAAGAGAGACAATATAGTAAGGAACAGATGCTAAATATCATAAAAACTGATAATCGAACCACTGCTTTCCATTCTTTAAAATATCAAGATTTTAATAAAAACTGATATATGTACAGTAAGGCTCTAAAGCTGGCATCTTCAAGAAATTCAAGGAGTCAGCTATTACATTTGGGCCATAATTCAACTGCCATACAGCTCTAGCAATGTTCTTTTTCAATAGATAATCTACACTGATGAATAAACCTACTCCATACAGCATTAATGCTTGGAGAAGCCTCCTTGAGTTTGCACACAAGAATATTCTAAGTGAGAGCTCAGCCTTAAGCCACTTGTCCTCCATCTTTCTGTGACTAATTGTAATTTACAGGACCCTGAATAGTAGTCTGTAGGAAGAGCTAAATAATAAAGTGGGATACATATGAAATAAAATGGAAACCCACTGTACAAGTCAATGGTTCCCAATTCTTTTACTTCAGTAGACAGCCACCCCCATCTTCCACACAACTAACTCCTGTTTCCACCTGCTTATTTACTTCATAAAGTTATCTTTTAAACTGCAAGGAAAGGGAGGCCATCTTAAAACCTAGGACACCGAGGACATGATATTCATTCTATGAGGGTTGGAACTCGGCCTAAGTACATTAACACAGCACAGGCAAACTCTACTCGAAGATATAGGGTGTTTTAGAGCTATGATCCTGCAATGCAAATTGAGGCCTGAGATCTGGGATGGAGTAAGCACTAAGCTAAAAGAGCCTAGATTATATCTCAGAAGTATGTCTAGTTCTTATGCCTAGCAGACATTTCCTTCACAGCTCTAAACTGTGACATACATACATACATACCTATAAACACACACACACACACACACACACACACACACACACACACACTCACACTCACACTTACGCACACAGGCAATAGTCATTTTATATTCCCAAGAAACTAAAGGCTCCATTAAAATCAGTCCGCAATCTCATTCTTCACCATGACACAGTTTCATTAAGAGTTTAACAAATGAGAAGGAAAATGAGAAAGAGGAGAGGAGATAATGTAGTTAGCACCCTAGATCAGAAATTTTAAAATTTATTTTGATTTTGCCTGTTAATATCTTAGAACACTGATAACAGCAAGTTAGTGGTAGAGGGGGGATAAAAGAGCTAGAGAGTTAAATGCCTCCAACTGTCTGGGCTCTGAGGTTTCCATTCTAGAGTACACAAAGGGTCCCCATTTCTCAACAGCCAAATTTCTTGGTCCTTTGTCATGAGACTCAGTGCTTGAACACTTGCTTTGAACCACAAAATGAGACAATAGAAGATATTTGAAAAGATCAGAGATGTACGCAGCATCCTTTCTGAGCTCTGATATTACCCAGAGGACCTGGCTGAGCTGGCCTACTGGACGATAAAACACAGAATAGGGATGAGCTCAGACTTCATGCATACACACACTGCAGTGCATTTTTAGCATTCCATGTGGCCTGAACATTCCTTCTGAATGTCAGGTAGGTGTTGTTTTCTTCCAGAAAATGGGACCTGTTACTAGTTTTTTATTTCCCTTTCTCTCCTCACTGGCTGATCTTAATATCTGCTTTGCGCTGCTTCTGATTAGCGGTCACTTCCTAATAGAAGAAGTTGTGCAGAGACAATCTTCTAAGCTTACCAGACACAGATGTACAGACAAACCATAGTGGTCACTCCTCAATCACAACATGACCCCCTATAGCCTGTGCCAGCCTCCTTTAAATTTACAAATTAAAACTCCCTGTAGGAAACCTTAGGAAACCTGTTTGGATTATATCATATATATATATATATATATATATATATATATATA